>RCIC01000012.1:6515000-6775981 GCA_018883505.1 Ceratosolen fusciceps | reverse complement strand
CCTTACGATAAGTATAATATCCGGCTCAAAGGTTGGTTTACCGCTAGTGTCGCCCCGTAAGACGATCCAACTAACTAGAAATGTGAGACTACTTCCGTAGGAAGAGAGATGATTTCCAGTGTAAATTTTGGGCGCGAGCCAGTATGGGCTTCGATACTCTACCTCGAAAAAGGCGATCGTCGGCCATCTGTGCTCCGTGTGTAAACTTGGCGATACCGCTCGAGATGCGTTCATATCGCTAACCTGCCAGCCGACAAGACTGGATATCTAAAAGTATTTTAATGTTTCTCATTAGTTGGTCTTCGGTAAAACTTACTAATTCCCTAATAATTTAATTATTTCATTGAATTTATTTCATTTCTATTTCAATTAATTTGCTAGTCTTCTTCCATTCATTAGATCTGTATCGACATACGTAAAACATACCATACTATTGTAACTAATTTTATATTTTTGTAATATCTTTTTCTATTTAAAATGATAATTTTTAGTTGATAAGTAGAATAAATTTAAGATTAAATTACATTATCTATAATTTGTTATATACATATTTTACTGTTTTATAACATGCCTTTGGCTTAATTATAAATATTCGATTTTTTATATATTATTCAAGCAACAATATATAATATTCAAGCACCAATATCCAAGGTTATATGTGAGGTTAATTTAACATTAGGATTATTGAAAATAATTATGTTAAAATAAGAATATGTTAAGAAAAAATTACCAAAATAATTCAAGGAAAGAAATAGATATATCCAAATAATATAATAATATTATAATAAAAAATTAATAGAGCATATTAAACTTAATAGAAATGTAACTAGTAAATAAACCTGAAAATAAAATTCTAATATTTAATAATTCTAGAGAAATTAGGTTATTATTATTGAATATTTTCGATAACTTTATTCTTTACATAAATAAATTATATATTTATTATTTTTAGTCATAGTTTTTATATATTATTAAACAATTATTATCTTCAATTTAAAGTATTTTCTGAGTGGGTAAATAAAATTAAGAAGAATTTATCTTTAATTTGTTTACCATATTGATCGTCAATTTTGCAGCGGTACAATTATTTGTTACTTTGGAGCAATCGCAGGTAAGACATCCGTTTAAATTTTCCCGCGAAAGAGAGAAGTAGCCAGATTTGCATCGGTCACAGTAATCACCCTCGACAAATAGTTTGCAGCGGCAATCGCCTTCGCAATCATGGGATGGAAGGATTCCGCGGTCATCACAAGGGCAAGGAACACAATCCGGAAACTGTCGAAAGCCGGCTGCACATTGATCGCAAGTATGCCCCGAGTAACCTAGTTTGCATTCACATGCACCTGCCACCTACAGATACAATATGCTTTACTAAGTAAAATTGATACAAAATTATTTAAGCATGCTTGATGGTTTTAATTGCTGCATATTTAGTTCTATAAATTTTCTATATTCATTTTTAATTCTTTAACTCTGTATTTCAGGGATAAAAAAATACAAAACTTGAAATAATATGAATAGTGCAATACATTTAAAAAAAGCTTTTTTATCAATATCTGTTTTTGATACTGATATATATTTTTAGTGTTTCAAATAATTAATATTTTATGTTTGTACAAAGAAGCTAAATTGTTATAAAATAATATTATATTATTATAGAATCATACTTTTGTATTAAATCCATAGAAAATTCTTTTAATACCTTTCCTAAATTGTTGTAAGAATCATCAGGAATACAGAATCCAGTACTTCCACGTGTATGACATTTACAGGGTAGGCAAGGCTCTAAATCATTAGGTAGAATACCATTTGGTCTGTAGTAGCCTATTTCACATTGTTCACAATTTATACCTATTGTATGATCCTATAAAATATCAAAAAATTATTAAGAAAACGACCATATTAATTATTTTATATTTTATAAATCAATATTTCATTCTCATACGTATTTATATAAACGTTTTTAAAATATTATTTTATATTGTAATTGTGTAATAAAGTATTACAGCTTAGTAATTGTACTGATTAGGATGTTAAACCATAAGCTTAATAAAAATTTGACACAGAATCGCGTTTATTCCATAAAATTCATTTTTTTTTTTTGTCTTTTGTATCTTACCGTACAATTCAAGCATACACCGCCTCCTCTGTATTTTCCGCGGATGTCCATTGAAAGTTTCATTTCAGCCACTTCTGCATCATATCGACAAATCGTTGAGTGTCCATTGCAATTGCATTTTTCACAATGAAAACCTTTACCTGAAGTACCCGGTTTCCAAGGAATTTGATTATACATCGGACAACATTTTTCACATATTTCTCCACATGTATGTCGTTCGCATTCGCATTCTTCACGCTATAAGTAAATAGATTTTATTCAATGAAATTAATATTAGTGTTTAATTAAAAATTTTTTAAAATTAAGTTTCCACCAGTCCAAAAATAACTGATAAAATTTCACTTTCTATTCATCCATTAAAACTTGATAAGAGTATACGCATTAAAAAAATCATTTTTTATTTTAGAATTTGTAAGTGTAATTAATTATTTCATTTATTCATAAAATTAAAAATATTTTTAATGGCAATTATATTTCACGACTTTATAGCATGGTAATTTTGTTTAAATTCTTTTTAAATTTCTAAATTTAAATTTTTCGAGCTAGAGAATAATAATGGATCCAAGGATTATAAAATTAATAAATAAATAAAGAGCTAAGAAGAATAATTCGTATGATTATTAGTATATAAATAAGACATGTACATAATTAATAAGTATTTATATTTATATATTTACAAAGAAGTTTCCGAAATAAATAAAATCGATTGTTTTATAGTTTAGGATTTAAAAACCTTTTAGTGCAAAAGAACCTACGCGTGTAAAAATGTGTAATATTTACATTCGTTACAAATGTTCAATGGGTCATTCGCGCGGTCAATTAAAATCGCTTAAAATTCCCTTTGGAATAAAAGGAGATCGAAATATTCATAATCATTTAGTACACTCTAAGCTCATTTACTATTCCGAAAACAACGAATTTGATGTTTAATTTTATCGATGTTTATATATTTGCGTATACAATGGCGTAGTGCGGCCACTTGGTCACTAATGCCTGAGTCAAGGAATTTCGCAAAGTACGACGCGTGTAAACGTCGAACAATTTAACCTACAGAGTAAGTAACTTTATCGGAAGATTCTCTGTACTTTAATCTATTTCTTTTTTACTACTGCAAAAATTACGTCACTTTCATAGGCTATTCGATCTAGTACTCGCGCATTTTAGTAAAATCTACGATACAAAAAATTAAATGGTTAGAAGATAAAGGAAGAACAGAAGATGACTATAAGTATAGAAACTATATAATTATCATAATCATTTTATTTCATTTAACTTTTTTTAATTGCCTTTTTAAGATGTATAATCTAAACCATTTTTTAGTAAAATTACATTCAAAATTTTTTATTGTGTTTAATTTAAAAATAAGTTCTAGAAAAATATATGCTTATTTATATGAATATATGCAATTTTAATTCTTAAAATTATTTTATATTAATATTTATGCTAGGTACAGTATTTTCATTTTATTGTAAACGTTAATTTTAAAAATCATACTATATTAAATTAAAACATAATATAAATTATAGGTATATTTTGTTATATTAGTTATTATAACACTATAATATTTTTATCTATAATATTATAATAAATAAAATATATTTAGAATTAAAATTTTTTTAACATCTTCAAAGAAATTACAATTGCCTTTAGAACTATACAATGAAATATTTTAGTAATTATATTTAGTAATTAACAATATTTAAGTATGTTTTATTTATTGATAAATCGATGTCTAATATAATTAGAATTTTGCTTTATTAAAGCTATTATAAGATAGTTTTTAATTGAATGCGTATTAACAATTATTTTAATTAAGTTTGTAACCGTTTAAAATATAATTGTATTTCTAAAACTATATTTATATAAATGAACTATAATAGTATTCGACTCTTCTACTACAAAAATTAAATAAATCATTAATATTAATTAATCAATTAATATATGTATTCTAATTGTAAGTGCTAATGTATTCTAATAAAATTTTTTTAATTTGACCTTGTATATATTATTTATACGTATAAAGTATTGTTGTTTACCAAATATTTACAAAATTATCATCGTTTTCAAATTTATAAGTCTTTTTTAAATAAAAATAACCTTGTGCAGCTCGTTGAATTTGCATCGAGATGAATGTCCTGAACACAGACATCTTCCACCTATATTAATCTCCCGAATCGAATAAAAAGCCCTTCTTTTGTCAACGATACCTTCGCCTCTTCTTCGGAGGCTCTGAAACCGCAGTCTAACAAATCGAGCCTGAGTAAAATCTTGAATTGCTTGGGTATGATTTAAAGCACCTGGGCGTCCATTCACTAGTTGAGTGTGTATCTGTAAAAAAGTATACGTATAATATTTACGTACGTAAATTCAAGTTATCGACGCTATCATTTAAATACTTTATTACATATTTTAATAATATAGTTTTTAAAATTTTTGTTATTTATCAGAATATGGTTTCTAAAAATTAAATGAAAATATTAATACAGCTAAAATTTAATTGTCAAGAATTAAAAATAATAATTTATTAATTTATCTATTCAAGTTATAAATCAATTATAAATTAAATTTTTACAGGAAAACTAATTATACAATATAAGACCTTAAGTATGCCAATGATAAGTTAAACGGAGGAATTTTATATTACCTTTTGAAATCATTTCATCAATTAAGCATATAAAGATTTTTCACGAGTAAACATATTTGTTGATTTTATTGTGTCTATCATGTATAATAAGTACTAAGAATGTATACAAGAAAAGATTAAAAAACAACAAGGAATGCGGAAGAAATAGAAAGTTGAGGGATGAGAGGCGGTGTTAGAAAGAAAGTGCGAGTGTTTGAGAAAGAGAGTTAGTCAGGCATTGAGAAGGAAAGAAACAAGCGTAATGTCTTTAAAAGTATAGGAAAATATTCGTGTATATATATACAATTGACAATTGACATTTATAAATTATTGAATAAAAAAAATTATTGTAATTTGATTATCAAAAGAAGAAAATAATTTCTTCTAGAATATTTACTTCTAAATAAGATGGATAAAAAAAATTTATTACACATATGTAGTGCAAACACGCATACATAATCTATTGTGTTCATCCCACGGAGATGTTTGCTTAGCAAAAACCGTATGGACTATGAGATGTGATATTAACAAATAAAGAAGCGATTCTGAGACTTTTTCTTACAGAAAAATCTGCTGTTCGAAGGAGTATTTTCTAACGGAGAAAAAAGGAGAAAATGATTTATAGACTGCTAAATTTGATATTTGTCATCTGTTTAAAAATATATAATCCGTATATTAATAAACTTCCTACTAATTAAACAATATCTTTATATAAGTTCAGGTGAATGAAATATGTTTACGTAATTGTAAACCGATTAAAAAATAATTATAATATTAATATAATGGTATGTAAAGGAGATAAAATACTTGGAATTCAAAGAGACGCAAAACAATTACATACTATAATATTTTTAAAAAGAGTCTAAATTTATTATTATAAAATTCTTCATATTCTTTTCATTCCATTAGTCATAAATAATGCAATTACTCAAAACTGCAATTTCTACATTTTGAGCACGTACAGTATTTTTCTGGATTCATAAAATATTTTGATGTATATTGAATCGACAGAAGCTTTAATTTTACATTTCTATTTTCTAATTATTTTTATATAAGTGTAAATATACAAAATATTTTTTTAAATTAATTAAACATAGGACAATTAATATTACTATTATTTGTTGTTTACCTGTATATTATTGATCGTTTTGTAGAATAACTATTGTTAAATATTATTAAAACCATAAATAACACTACAAAAGTAAATATTTATGATGATACTCAAATAAAATGTCTCATTATTTACAGATCGTTAAATAAGCGTTATTATAATGTCTTATAACGATTTTACAAATTTTCAAGACCGTAAAATAATTTTTTTTTCGTATCGTTAAAATTACTTTTATTCTTGTTAATCCAATAAGAATTTACATTTAGTTTTTAATTTATAGTATGTATATTTTAAATTAAGGATAATAAATTTTTCTTCTTTTTTATTGCATTTCCTATTAATTATTTATTTTAATTTAACGTATTCACATAACCAAGGTATATTAACAATTTACTTATTAAAATTTGTTATTAATTAACAAGATCAATATAAAACTATAAAAACGAATCAGAACATAACAAACTAAAATGAATAAATATATGTTATGAATAAATTATTTGCCAACGTCTTTACCTCTCCATTTTCCATTGGTGTTTGTCGGGTATAAAAACTAGTGCAAATAACTTCATCATCCTGTACATATGTTGGTTTTCCTAAAACAGGAGGTGTTGAATAGCGAGTCCAACACTCTTCATCATTAGATGCATAATATTGCCATGCTGCAAAATTGTCTCCATCAATCGATCTTTCTAAAATCCATGCTGCTGGTCTTGGAGAATTGGCTGCCTTCACAATTACGTACTCTATTTGATATACCTATTATTAAATGTAAAAATTTTTATTAAATTAATTCACGATTTGTAATAATTATATTTATAAGTGATTATGTAATTTGTGTCTGTATTATAATTTTATTGATTGGTCTTAAATAACAGATACACACATAAAATTACTATTTTTAATAGTATTAATTATATTTTTAATTAGTAAAAATTAATTTAGTATAATTCATTATAACATTATAAATAACATTTATCAGTATAATTTACTCAAGTTTTAATAGTTTAATAGTTTCAAAAAATAATTGATATGATATTAGTTATTCGTTTTAAAATATTTTTATCTATATTAAGAAAGATTACGATTATAACGTTCTTTTTATTTCCTTTATTTGTTCATTAACCATATTAATTATAACTTATTTATAGACCTTTGAAAATAAACGCTTTTTATCTAATGGTATGTTTAAATTACGGTATGTAAAAATAAATAAGAAACTTAATAGTGAAAATTACACAGAATTTATTTTACATTATGCGAAATTTGATTCTTTTACCGATTGAATATACAGAGTGGATTTGCTAGAAATCTATATAAATATTCATATTTATTAATGAATTAAATTTAATATATTTCTCTTTGTGATACTTAAAAAATACTTAAAAAATATTATGATCATCAATTTTATTTTATTTCATAGTACTAATATGATATTAAAATGAATTAAAATAAAAATTAAAATTAATTTTAAATTCGTTTCTTATTTTATATTCTCTTCAATAAATATATTATTAAATAAAAATATTTAAATAATATAGATATTTAATTTGAGATATGTTTTTAATATTATTATAAATGTAAATAATATTATTTTCATTTACATTAATGAAATATCAAATACTTCTAAGCATATGTCTTACATAATTGAGAATAGTGAAAAAATAATTTATTTTTATTTTTATTGAATTTAATTTAATTAACTTTAATTATTTGAAATTATAAACGTTTAAAATTTTTATCATTTAATTTAAATTTAAACGCTATTATGGAATGAGTTACAATTGTGATCGTGCGACAGACTTTTCGATTTGTTCGATTATTAGTGCGATTTGGCAAGCTTGAAATAAAGCGAATAGTATTATTGGAAGAAATATAAGGTAAGAATTGTGATGTGGGTGGAAATTACTCTTATATATGATCCTTGCTGACACAATCTATCTTAAAAAAAGTGTGCGAGTAAACTACGCTAAGAGATTGATGAGCGTTAGGTCGGAGGAGGGAAAAGGGATAGTCGCTGTAGTAGCAGATTAGGAAATAAGAGAAGGAGGAATGCATATGCGTGCTTATTGGATGGGTGGTCTTTACAACTGTCGATCGTGATATGTGATGTGCATATACTTTTGAATATAAATAACTTTTATGATATTCATATTCCTTCAACAATAGGTATTTGATGCTTGGAAAATGTAGTTTTTTAAATTTTAACAAATCTGCTTTATCTATTTTTTTAATTTTAAACGAATGGCCACAAATTTATTTGCTAAGACTGAATGAGCGTTTTGTTTTTGGTTTCTAAACAAATTCTTTTTTAATTATATACTTAAAATAAGTTATGTTAGTTTCATCAACTTTCCCGGTTTGCATAAAAATATTGTAATTATTAAACTATTTGTTTCATATCACCCGAATTATACTGTACACAGTGTGTTACAAGAATCGATAAGTTTTTCCTTCTATAATATTATAAAATTCTGAATAGATTATTAAGTGTAAAATTATTATTAGTAATGTACTGATATATTATTCCAATTATTATCGAACGACGGATTTACATTCTATTATACTTTTATATATAATATTTAAATAGATATTTTATTTAAAAGTACCCATTAGTAATTGACAAATACAGGTAAAAATGAATAAGAATGAAGAATCGTTTAAAAACAACTAAAGCTTACTTGACTTAAATTATAACAAATTGTATAATTGGTTTAATAAAAAATTTAAGCCATCTGAATTATTCTTAACGTCAAGTAAATAAAAATCAAAGTATATATATATGTACATGTATATATGTATTTTATTTCGAAAAATGATATATAAATAAAGTTAGTATAATAAATTTTTAGTCTAAAAAAAAACTGTAAAAATTATTTATTAAGAAATCATTGGTATCATTTCACTATTTTATGAAAAGATATACGACAGAAAGCCAACAGAATTACTGACACAGCTACGAGTATGTAGAAAAAACCTATAAAAACATTATGGTTAAGAGTAGGGATGGGAAAACAAAAAGATATGCTCATATAGGGCAATGGCTGATAGTAAATTCTTCGAAATGAAGTAAAAAGATGCGAATCGGCACTGCAGATGTAGTATTGCGGTCCATAATTATTACTTGCTAAGCATAAGAGTTACAAGCTGAATTCATGAAGTTTCTATGAAGGTACGCCATACATATACTAAATGATAGCAGCTTCAACTAGCAGAGAGACCACATCTACGGTGCAAAAAATAATATAATAAGTAGAAGACTTCTATGTAACAAGTAAATAAATTATATGCAAATAAAGTAATTTCGCTTAAATAATTTTATTCTTAATTATTATATAAAATACTAAATGCATTCGGTATAATTAATCATCAATCAACACGTATGTATAGCAAAAACAATTCTATATTAGTTACACTCTACTAGTATATGTATATGTCCATTTTATGAACATTTTGATTGTAACAGGTTGTACAAATTATTCTGGCTATTTTTATTCCTATCGTTATATATAATACTCTTCTAAACATCATAATTTAGTTTAAATGGCGATACTTTAATATATCTTAATATTAATATAGATATTAACAATAATCTCTATTTAATATATGTACTATAGATTTTATATTGTGCTTAACTATTGTTCACGTTTCACAGGGAGTTTGGGAGGGTGAATGAATAATTTGAAACACGCGAATATTTTTCCTCTTAATTGTTTTTATTCTAATACTTTAAACTTATACAATAGAGGTATTGGACGGTAGCGAGAGACAATTTTTTCGCGATACTTCCTTGCTGATGAAAATCGATCAAGGAGGAGAGAGCGTCGTGCGTTTCATTTTTCCGCCTTTTATTTCCTCTTTCTCCGCCCCTGGAAATTTGCCGCGCGACATAATTGGCCAAACTTCCAGTGGAGGGGTTGAGGGAGTGGGCCTCTTCCCGTGCTCATCACGTCGGGCCTAGATACCTTGCTCTAGTCGATAGGCAGCCCAGCTCCGCCCTATTCTTTACTTTAGGGCCATTCCACGTGGCCCGAAGGCGGTCGCCGGTCCCCATGCGGAGGACATCCTTCCTCGGCCACAGACTCCCTGTCGTGTTACGAGTGGTAACCCGAGCGGGCGGGCGTGGGCGTCTTTCGGCCACTATCAGGCTTCAAGCCCCTGCGGCTATCAGGTCTCAAGCCCCTGCGGCTGTCAGGCTTCGAGCCCCTGCGGCTGTCAGGCTTCGAGCCCCTGCGGCTGTCAGGCTTCGAGCCCCTGCGGCTGTCAGGCTTCGAGCCCCTGCGGCTGTCAGGCTTCGAGCCCCTGCGGCTGTTACTATTTTATTTACGTATTTCATTCGGTTAATAGTTGTTGATTTTTCGGTTTTCAAAAACGTTCCGCAAGTTACGCTCGTATCGCTTGTCTCTCCGAACCGTATACACATGGTCGCAAATTACGCTTACGAGTTTACAATTATTTTCAATACATTTTCGGTTTAACTAATCTTATATGGTATATCATTGTTGCGCGACTGATGCTAGTCCTTATTACTAGTTTATTTCGCTGGCGGTATCCTTTTACATTGGTTTACAGCTAAATACATTTATCACCCGTGGCTAATTCTCTCATTTTAGGCATCTGCCTCGCACGTTCGGTCTCCGTCGCCGCGCCACTCGCGCGCACTTACGTTTTTCCTTATTTTCGGGTTATTTTCCCGTATATCTTTTACAAACAATCATTGTATATACATTACGCGTAGCTATCTTCTCATTTCGGCATCTGCCTCGCACGTTCGGTCCCCGTCGCCGCGCCATCCGTAACATCTCTCCCCCCGTACAAAATATTGTTAATTTTGTACTTCCTTGACAGACATCAGCCTTATTAATTTGCTAACGGGGCGCAGGTACTCTCCCCTCGGGGTACGTACTTTGGCCACCCTTACCCGATCGTCTCGTCCCGGGTAGACTTCTGTTATCATCCCTTTCAACCAACAGTTCCGCGGAGCTTGTGTTTCCATTATTAATACTATGTCTCCCTTTTCATAAGGTTCTGTTCTCCCGTGCCACTTTTTTCTAGGCAGTAGTGTGGGCAGATATTCCTTCACCCATCTTTTCCAAAAGCAATCGGCAAAATATTGCGCTGCTTTCCATTGCTTCCGCGGATCAATGGCGCTCGCGCTCGCGCTCGCGCACGTTTGTCCTATTTCACCTGACGACGAGCCTAACAGGAAGTGGTTTGGCGTTAGTGCTTCCGAATCTTGGGGATCCGCGGATACGTGTGTCAGCGGGCGTGAATTAACCGAGTATTCTACTTCTGTTAGCACTGTGTATAGGACTTCTTCTTTCACAATCTGATCTTTCAGTACTACTTGCAGGGACGACTTTACTGATCGGATTAACCTCTCCCAAGCCCCACCCATATGGGGTGCCTCGGGCGGATTAAATCGCCAGTAGATCCTTTTGAGGTCTGCGAATGTTCGTATCTTTTCCTGGTCTATCTTCTTCATTTCCTCTATCAATTCTCGATTCGCTCCTTTGAAATTAGTACCATTATCGCTGTATAAAAACGTGGGGGTGCCGCGTCTAGCGGCAAGTCTCCGTAGCGCCATTATAGCTGAGCTCGCGGACAAGCTGGCGGCGATTTCTAAGTGAATTGCTCTGATGGTGAGGCAGGTGAAAAGTACCCCCCACCTCTTCTCTCGTCTCCTTCCTACCTTTACCAGCATAGGTCCGAAATAGTCTAGACCGCAGTGGGTAAAGGGTCTTAGTTTGTAGGCCATGCGGCTCCCCGGCAGTGCGGCCATTAGAGGTATCTCGGGTTTTCCCTTATTGATTCTGCATGTCAGACACCGCTTTGCTATAGACCTAAGGGCCTTGCGTAGCCCGAGTATATAATATTTCTGCCTCAGCTCGTTGACGATCGCCTCGTTGCTGCCGTGAAAAAAGCGTTTATGGTAGTCGAGGATTATTGCCCTTGTGGTCGCATGGCGGCTGTCGAGTATTGCAGGGGTATTGTTGAATACCACTTGGTCGATTTCGGATACCCGTCCCCTTACTCTTAAAATATTTTGTTCGTCTATATAGGGGTTTAGCTTAGCTATGTTGCTCTTGCCGTCGACGTTTTTTCGGTCTTTTAAATATTTTACTTCTTTCGAGAAGCTTTCGCGTTGGGCGACCCTCAGCAGGTATCTCTCTTCGGCTCCAGGCTCCTCTTCCCTTTGCGTTACTCCTGACCTCGTTGCCCACCTTTTGAAAAACTTTCTAATCCTCCTGGCCCACACTTGTCGCCCCTGCCACCCCAAGGTCCGGAGTAGGAAGGGGCATTGGTCGGTCACAGCCGATGTCGTACGGAGGCACACTTCCTCGGCTACCGCCTCATTCATAAAATCCTTTTCTTTCAGCGATTTCGTCCCTTCCTTCGGCCATTCGTTTCTTTCGCCCCGCAAGAAAGGGGGACCTCGGAACCACCTAGAGTCGGGTCTTACCGCATCTTCGTTTATTCGCGTGGCGTCATCGGCGGGATTTAGGTTCGAAGGCACCCATCGCCATTCGCTCACTCGGGTAAGCTCGGCGATCTCGCCTAGCCGGTTCGACACGTATACCTGCCGCGTCTTTGGGCCGGATCTGATCCAGCAGAGTACTACGGATGAGTCTGTCCACAAGAATCGTTGATCTAATTTCAGATCCAGCTCCTCTTCGATGTATCTCATTAATCTTGATCCTAACAGTGCCGCCTGCAACTCCAGGCGAGGAACTGTTAAAGGTTTCAATGGCGCGATGCGGCTTTTCGCCATCAGTAACGCCACTGTTCGATCGCCGTTTACGTCCTCCATTCTTAAATACGCAGCCGCCGCGTACGCCGTAAGGCTCGCGTCGCAGAAAACGTGCAGTTCTGTCTTGTAGTTTTGGGTTTTCGGGCTGATCAGGCAGCGACCTATTGCGCAGCGTTTTAGTCCTTCTAGACTTGCTACCCAGTCGCGCCACGCTGCGTGTTCTGTTTCCTTTACTCGTTCGTCCCAGTGTATCCCGCTCCGCCATATGCTTTGCATTAGTAGTTTCGATTTTAGGGTGAACGGTATCACTAGTCCTAACGGGTCGAAAATTGACATAATGACCCTCAGTACTTGCCGTTTTGTGGGGGCGAGAGCTTCGTTCCATAGTTCCTTGGGGACTTTATCGAACCGGACATTAAATGTCAGAGTGTCTTCTCGTGTGTCCCACACCATTCCGAGGACTCTCTCACTATCCTCTCCGCACAACTCCATCTTGTTAGTCCATGATTGCCCTGCTTTTTTTTCTTCCTTTGGCGTCACTTCCGCGAGGTTGGATGCCCATCCATGCATCTCGAATCCCGCTCGACGGTTTATTTTAATGACGTCTTCAATTATTGTTTTTAATGCTGCCGCCGAACGATCGCTCGTCAGGAAATCGTCCATATAGGTATTTCTAATTATCTGGTTTGCCGCTTCTGGCATTACATTTGTATAGCGCATTGCGTTTTTATTTTTGATGTGCATGGCACAGCTTGGCGATGATTTCGCTCCGAATATAAGACTTTTCATCACAAATATTTTCGGCTCTTCCTCCCGCTGTTTGCCTCGCCATAAAAACCGTTGAGCGTTGACGTCTTTGTCTCTGATCTTCACTCGGAGAAACATATCCTTTATATCGCCTTTGCAGGCGACCGCGAACCGTCGGAACCGCATTATTATTCCCGGTAATGATTGCAGTAAATCCGGGCCCATCTCCAATTGATCATTGAGGCTAATACCGTCGGACTTTGCAGCAGCATCGAAGACTAATCTTATTTTTCCGGGCTTATTCACGTTTGTAACGCCGAAGTGGGGGAGATACCACGTCCGTCCTGTATCTTCTTCGTTGTTCGCGATCGTTGCGTACCCTGCGTCGATAAATCTCTGCATCTCGGCGTAGTACAGTCGCGCATACGCGGGGTCTCGATCCAACCTTTTCTCTAACGTAATCAGGCGCTTCCGCGCGTTCATTTTCCCGTTACAATTCGGCGGCACTGTATTTTTCCACAGTAGCCCGACCTCCCAGTAATTCCCTTTGAAGCGGCTTGTTTCTTCAAGTAATTTCCCGCTTCGGTCCAGATTAACTCTGGCGTTCGTCGCGAGGGGGGCTCCTGCGCTATCTAATTCGAAGTAATCTTTAATGAGCTTGTCGAGCTGGGCTTCCTCTATTCTGCGCTCGTCTTCTTGGGGCAGACCGCTCGATTCTTTTGCGTTCGTATAATACGTCGTGTGGCTTCGATGTCGCTTTCGATCGAGAATCCCATGGAGCGTCCATCCTAGTCGGCACCGCGAAATCGCCATCCCTGTACCGCCTATCTCCTCGACCTCGCGCGTCACAACGCTTTGCCAGTTGTCCTGTCCTAACAACACCTTTACGTCGACATTGTAGAATGGTTTAATTCTCTCGGATACCTTATTTATTCCTAATTTTTCTATTAATTTTTTCGGGATCGTTTGCGGCGGTAGGTTCAAATCGTTTATCGTGACGCCGGAGACTCTCGTTTCTTCTCTAGGGGTTCCCGCTATAATGAATCGCACTCTCGCGCTGTTGGAATATAATTTTTGGTCGTTAATGCCCCTGATACTTATCGAAATTTTCGCGCCAGGGATTCCCAATTCGTGGACGAGGCCGTTCTCTATCAACGTTACGGTCGATCCCTCGTCTAACAGCGCGTAGGTGTCAGCGAATCCCTTTGGTCCTAGGACTCGAACCGGGAGAATCTTCAGGAGAACTCGCGGTCCCTCTGGACAGCTTACGCAGTTAATGCTTTGTGATTCGATCGGGCGTGTTGGCCGGCGGTAATCGTCTTTTAACTTACTTGGTTTTTCCAGCAACTTGTGATGTTTCTTTTCGTTGCTCGTGCGATCTCGTTCATTGCAGTCCCTCTGCCGGTGTCCGGGCTTCAAGCACGTGAAGCACAATTTGTAGCCCTTCACGAACTTCCATCGGGTCGCGATCGGCTCGCGTTGGAAAATCGCACATTTTTCGAGTGGGTGTTCTCCCATCTCGCACTTGACACACTTTTTCTTCAGTGCACTTTCCCTCACTGACTCTACGTCGTGACTTCCGTAGCCGACGTACACTCTCCTATGGTCCCTTCGGTTAATTGTCGGACCTTGTCTATCCGCACTCACGCGATTGTCGCGGAAAAATCCGGAACGTGCAATTATGGTGGCTTCCAAATATAAAAACTCACTCAGTGTTTTTAAGTCGTGGATATTCTCTTCGTTTGTCCCGGCGTGTCGTATATATGCGTATCTTAGTGCGGGTGGCAACTTCCATATGATGGATTTAGTAATCGTTGGATTTTTCAAATACTCCGGGAGTTTCATCTCTTCAATCGCCTGAGTTGCACCCTTCATCGTCGTCGCGAACTCTAATAAGCTGACACGTCCCGAATCGACGGACGGGAGGTTCGTCAGTTCGGTAAGAATTTTCTCTATAATTACCGTTTTCATGCCGAAGTTGAGTTCCAATGTGTCCATTATGGTCTTGGATCGGCTAGCTGTAGACAACAGCATCTTAACCGATTCTCGTGCTTTGCCCTTAAGAGCTGCGAACAAGCGATCTATGTTCTCACGTTCGTCGAATCCCCCTTTCTTCGAGGATAGTTCAAAGGACTCCTTGAAGTGAGTCCATTCGAAAGGATCGCCAGAAAATTCCGGGAGTCGCTTATCGACTGATAGACGACTCATTACCGCCGTATTTGACTCGATTCTTGTTGCATTCGAATTTATTTTCTCGAATGTCTTTTCCAATATATGGGCGATTTTCACCATGCTGTTTTCTTCGCCCATGTTTGAGGAGATGTCTAACGCATCATCCGCGGTGTCGCCTGGTGGATCGTTTTGATGAGGTTCAACGATGCCCTCTTCGACAGTCGGGATAGTCGTAGCGGTGGCTACTTCGATCTCCGTCGTGTCCGGGCGCGTGGTTGCGGGGCTCTCCGATGGTACGTACGATTTTGTGGCTTCTACTCTCGACGGCGGGGTTTCAGGGGCTACCCGTGATCGTTTCGGTGGTCCTGTCGCCGTTGCTTCTCTCTCCGCGCCACGTCTCTGTTGTTTTCCGCGAACCATTGTCTTCTCTCCTTAGGTGAACTCACTTCACTCGTAATGGTAGGTTTTCGTTGGTTTTTATCACTCCGCGCCGAGGTGACGTGTCTCCCACCGATCTCCCACTGTCCCTTTTACCGGCAGTAATTCCCGGGTTTCGGCACCAATTTGTTCACGTTTCACAGGGAGTTTGGGAGGGTGAATGAATAATTTGAAACACGCGAATATTTTTCCTCTTAATTGTTTTTATTCTAATACTTTAAACTTATACAATAGAGGTATTGGACGGTAGCGAGAGACAATTTTTTCGCGATACTTCCTTGCTGATGAAAATCGATCAAGGAGGAGAGAGCGTCGTGCGTTTCATTTTTCCGCCTTTTATTTCCTCTTTCTCCGCCCCTGGAAATTTGCCGCGCGACATAATTGGCCAAACTTCCAGTGGAGGGGTTGAGGGAGTGGGCCTCTTCCCGTGCTCATCACGTCGGGCCTAGATACCTTGCTCTAGTCGATAGGCAGCCCAGCTCCGCCCTATTCTTTACTTTAGGGCCATTCCACGTGGCCCGAAGGCGGTCGCCGGTCCCCATGCGGAGGACATCCTTCCTCGGCCACAGACTCCCTGTCGTGTTACGAGTGGTAACCCGAGCGGGCGGGCGTGGGCGTCTTTCGGCCACTATCAGGCTTCAAGCCCCTGCGGCTATCAGGTCTCAAGCCCCTGCGGCTGTCAGGCTTCGAGCCCCTGCGGCTGTCAGGCTTCGAGCCCCTGCGGCTGTCAGGCTTCGAGCCCCTGCGGCTGTCAGGCTTCGAGCCCCTGCGGCTGTCAGGCTTCGAGCCCCTGCGGCTGTTACTATTTTATTTACGTATTTCATTCGGTTGATAGTTGTTGATTTTTCGGTTTTCAAAAACGTTCCGCAAGTTACGCTCGTATCGCTTGTCTCTCCGAACCGTATACACATGGTCGTAAATTACGCTTACGAGTTTACAATTATTTTCAATACATTTTCGGTTTAACTAATCTTATATGGTATATCATTGTTGCGCGACTGATGCTAGTCCTTATTACTAGTTTATTTCGCTGGCGGTATCCTTTTACATTGGTTTACAGCTAAATACATTTATCACCCGTGGCTAATTCTCTCATTTTAGGCATCTGCCTCGCACGTTCGGTCTCCGTCGCCGCGCCACTCGCGCGCACTTACGTTTTTCCTTATTTTCGGGTTATTTTCCCGTATATCTTTTACAAACAATCATTGTATATACATTACGCGTAGCTATCTTCTCATTTCGGCATCTGCCTCGCACGTTCGGTCCCCGTCGCCGCGCCATCCGTAACAACTATGGATTTGAAATTAATTATAGTTTCTTTGATTGTTTTTAACCATTTTTTAATTAAATTACTAACATAGCATTTCAAGTTAATTTTTACATATATGAAATTAATAAGTAATGTTTATTTATATTTTATTTTGGCTTCTATATTAATACAAGGTATTAGTTTTTTACCATATTTTGTTATAATTATAATTCATATATATTTCATTATATAAGATAAACAAACAAATTTTTGTACTTTATGAATAAATTGTAAATGCTAATATGTAATTAAAAATATCATTTATCTTTATGATTGCATTACTTGAGACAATTTATTTTATAATTCAAATCTGTGATGAATGTAAAATATATTTTTTAACAATGTTTTTGACAATATTTTATCATTTTATTAGTTTTATCAGTAATAAAAATATTAATTTTGTTATGATTTACATACATTTCCAACAATAAACATTATACTATTAAATAAAAATATAAATTTTGATGTTAGTAAAACAATGGAATTAGCAAGTAATAGAAAAGCAACAATAGATGAAAGTTCTTTTTTCTTCTTTCTCTTGTCTAAGGGGCTTTTGAAGGAATGGTCCCGAACAAATATATTGGTAATTTTTTTATAAACAAAAGGTCTTACGTTATTCTGAATATAGATTAATAAATTATTAATCGATTATTCAATTATTAATATTTATTCAACGTGTGGCGGCCGTCTATGGGAAATCCCAATTTCCCCGATGACCCGCACAGACATGCGTCTACCGGCACCCGAGAACAATAACATGTACAATAACAATAACGTGCATGCGTGCGTACAGCTGCGCCGCACGTAAGTAGCTTAAGTGCACCTCAATATTATAAATCCCCTGACAAATACCGTTATTTGTATGTCAAATACTTCATTAAAAGAGTTTTGTTTATAAATATAATTGTTTTTATTTGTTGACAGTTCTAGTTTTATTACATTATACATCATTGTTGCTTAATAGATTTTCGATGACATATTTTTTTAAAACGATATCGTACGTATATAAGAATTCTTCTTTTACTGACAATTTTAGTTGATGAATTTCAAAACTAATTTATTATGAACTTTAACGATGAAAAATAATATAATAAAATTAAATAAATGATCTTCTATTCATATTTTATTACTTTTTAGTATACAAGTATGACTTTATTAAAATAATTTTTTGTAATTCTGAAATTCATGTGTTATTCATGTTTTTCTTTATATTATATACTATATTTTGATAAAATGTGTTTTATTTTATTATTTAAATTCAAAAAGATTTTCTTATGTATAAAATTGGCCAAGCTCATTTCATTCTGCAGACTTCATTTTTTAGAAATATGAAATAAATATGTTTATTAAGGAATACAAAATAAGGGATATTTTAATAAAAAATTAAATAATATTAAATTATAAATAAATTAATAAATAAATTGAAAATATTTTTATATAAAATTAAAATTTACTATTATGTGATTATATACATGTAGAATTTGATCAATATCTATCTTTTGTTTATAATATATTTTATATTTGTCCTATATCTACAGTGCTAATTCGAGTGTAGTAACATATAAATTGCCATTTAATTATTTCATATCAAATTTTATCAAAACCAATTATTAGAAGAATCATTTTTGATCATTCATTTAATCTTTATTTTTTAAAAGTATATTCAAAATTATTTACTACCCGTATTTGCTTTTAATGTTTAAGATTTGAATATATTTTATAAAATATTATTTAGAAATTATGTATACTTCAATAGTGCCGAAGTAATATAAATTTTGATGCTTGATTCAAACTTTATATCTATTAAAGAGTTATTTACAAGTATAATATTATCAAATATTTTAATTGTTTTAATATTTTTTCATTCTCTTTTTCTTTTATATGAAATTCCTTTCATTTACAGTATTTACAATAAAGTATTTTTTTTCACTAATTTTTTTTTTAATGTACTTTTAAGTCGATGTGTTTGCTAAGTGTCATATATTTCATGTTTAGTTTCAGGAAAATTGTATAAGAAGTAATTTCGAAAGAGACATAAATAAAGCGCGACACAATACAGGAGTGACTTAACGAAAAAAAATCGGAGAAATTTATAGATTTATTTCTTTTCTCTTATATTTTTTCACTCTCATATTTTCCCTTCTTTCCACTGATTATGAGAGGCTTGAAGTAAAACCATTTTTTTCTGTTTTTATTTATCTACCTATCTTTCATGCTACTCAATGTTGTTTCTTTTATCTTCATCTGTCTCTTCTGTTCATTCTCTACCTAACAGTATCTCTCTCTCTCTCTCTCTCTCTCTCTCTCTCTCTCTCTCTCTCTCTCTCTCTCTCTCTTCTCTCTCTCTCTCTCTCTCTCTCTCTTCTCTCTCTCTCCCTCTCTCTACCTCTCTCTCTCTCTCTCTCTCTCTCTCTCTCTCTCTCTCTCTCTCTCTCTCTCTCTCTCTCTCTCTCTCTCTCTCTCTCTCTCTCTCTCTCTGGCTTACACACACACACACACCCACTTTCGTATTTACTGTTATTTTCTTAATCTATTTTGTGCGTGCTTCCTTTCACAAACATATTTCTATTATTCGCAACATAAATGAAAAGGTTTACTTAGCCATGCATACAAACAGGGTTACCCGATTATTAAAAAGAGGTACCAGAATTTATTATCGCACTTAAAATAAATGTGGTTTTCGAAATTTGAGCATAAATTGCTGACGTACAGAACGCACTTTTTCTGCTTGCTTGAATACTTCGTAACTGAAAAAAATGAATATGTATTTGCTAAAATTTCATTTATAAGACGAAGATTTTTTAAAGTATTTTTAATACGTTCGTTATACTGCATAAAAATATAATCAATACTATTAATATGTTTTTAAATTCATATTTATATATGGAACTTAATAATTTTAACTAAATATTAATTGATTTTTAATGTTAATTGACACAATTAATTAATAATATAGATAATTAAATAAATCTAAATTGTAAAAATGTACTTATACCAATACATTACCTTGAAATTACGTAACAAAATTTTAATTTAGAGTTTAAATTTGCTATAAAATAAAAATAAATTTGTTTTTCTTTTTTTTTACAAAGGTTATTTTCTAAAAACGTAGTTATAAATAAGTAATAATACGAAATATATTCTCAATAGTTGACTTTAAAGAAAACGATATATAATTTCCTGCTTTTAAATTATCAGCAGTTCCAATTAAATTGAATACTTGGCTACATGAAAACAATAGGTATACAAAAAAACATAGTAAATATTATTATAATATAAAAGTTGTGAGAACTCTAGTGAGATCTAAGTGCAATTACATTAAGGGGAAGAAAGCAGATATAAAGATGGAAAATCAAAAAAAAAAGTATATGGAAGAACACTTATTGTTGAGTGCTCTACCTGTTTAAGCTCGAGGTCAATAGTCACGTACTCGTACTCATCACCACGAGCGAGTGTGGGACTTTGCCACCAACGGTTCGCGTTTGAATCTAAGACTTGGTTGATGTTATGCCGTTTGTTCGGGTCAGGACTGCGGGAGTCACAAACGGCGCAGCGCAAAGTCTCCGCGGGTTTGCAAAAGGTCTCCGGCCCATCTTCACCACAGGTCGCGTTTACTCGAATCTCTGCTTTTGCAGCCACGTTGAATACTGGCGGGAAAAGGCCACCATTCTTCAAACTCTTGCTCATACCATATTGACCTGAAAATTACAGAAAATTAAGTTGTACTTTTTACATTCTTACCTTTCTACAAGATTTTATTGAGCAATATGTTGACACTCAGTAATTCATTCAAATGATGCATTAATACTTTCTTTTTCTTTTAATAACATAATATTTATATAATCTCATATAACTTTCTTATCAAGTTAATTATGGAATATTTATATTTTCACACTAAGCTTTTATAATAAACAATTTTCATGTTTTCGTAAATTTAATATCGTTTAGAATGTTTATAAAAATTTAACTGAATACGAAAACAACTACTTATAACTGAACTTAATTGTAATTTAATTTAAATTTTGTACTCTCTAATTTAATATAAATTTATATGATAAATATTATATAATGATATATTATATTATCTTATAGCTTTAGATTTAATTAGCCATTCCACAAAATATGCTAAAATTTAAACTTACATTAAAATAAAATAATTCTACTCTTCATATTAAAATACAGTTAATGAGTTCTTTACTCAATTTAAAAATAAGTTTTATAGAATATTACACATTAAAATAATTATCAAAATTAACTTATATTTTTATTAACATAATATAATATTAAACTGGTAATATTTAAAAAATATAATCAATATCTTATAATTATTAATTTTTTATTAATAATTGGCCTTTCAGTAAATTTTTCGTTATAGAAAAATCAATAAATTAATGTTATATATTAATGAATAGTTAAAATTGTGCAATATACGCATGAGTATTTTGTATGTACCTTTATTCATTCGATACTAATATTTACTCAAATCATTTCTTTCCATATGAGTTATCCACAAAGATTATTTATTGTACTACTTTGACGTAATCAATATAAGCTAATTCGATGATGAAAGATAGCAATACAGAATTCAATATGAAAATTATTTAACTATTCTAACAAATACATAATTCAAGAAATAATTTATTTAAAAATTAATTTAAATATTATTAATTTAATAAATCATAAGTATTAATTTAAAAAGAATAAAAATAAGAATTTAATAAAACGATAATAAATATGTGATATAATTGAATAAAAAAGAATTGTATGGTATTAAATTAAATGGTAGTAGCCTAATTGAATATGATGGTATGAGATTTTAATTGTTTGAAATTTCAAGATCATCAGTATGCTGAATTAAAATTTCAGAGTGCCTGAAAAATTAAATTGTTAGAATATTTAAATATTCGAATATTAAATTATAATTTTACAGTTCTTTACAATTCATAATATATACGATGTAATTAGTAATAAGTATAGAATATCTCTATCAAAAGTAAATATATATCACTCTCTTACAATTTTACTAAAGATTTCACAGATAACAGTTAATCTTTTTTGTGTTTCACTTAATCTTCCTAACTGGACTCGTACGTCCGTATGTTCTATGTCTCTATATCACCTCCATCTTCCGTAATCCTACCTTTCCTTCTGTAGAACGACGACAAAAGTTCTTGAGACATCACACGTGTTGCTCTAAATATAAAGCCAATAAGTCGGCCGTTGCGGTATGCCGGAGCGTCTCTGAATTTCTGCGTCGCCTAACCCTTCTTTTATCTCTGTCTGTCAATCTGTTTCTTCTCTCTCTCTCTCTCTCTCTCTCTCTCTCTCTCTCTCTCTCTCTCTCTCTCTCTCTTTATATATATAAAAGGAAAAGTACGTACCGAAAATATATATATATATTTTTTTTTCTGCTTTTCGATTTATACGTACTTTTCCTTTTGATATACAAGCTTTAAATTGAAACTATTTCTTTAATTTTATTATAACATATCCAATAACTATCTCTCTGTTATTTTGACATTGTTTTGTCAGTAAAGGCAGTAAAAAATGAAATAAGATTTCTTTATGCGAATCAAAAAAACAATTAACAAAAGAAAAATTATTTTTTTTAATAAAAAAAGTTTTAATATGAAGGTAGTGCAACTCTTTTATACGATTATCGAAAGAAGTAAATTTTATATATATTCGTTTTGTTTTTTATTGATTTTAATTTAATTCAGAGAATTAAATTAGAAAGAATAAATACAAGTTATAAACAAATACGTATTAATAATTGTTAACTTTTAAAATATGTAATCAGCGTACAAATTTTATCTACATAATTTATCTAAAATTTTCTATACGTTTTATTTGTATTTAATTAACAAATAGATTTTTACGAGATATAAATAATAGTTGATTAGGTTATATATAATTTCATTAACTTTAATAGGTTTTATTCGATATTTTCATAAATTATATTAATTCATCAAAATTTAAAATTTGTATTCATTAGTTTCAACAAGCGTAACATAAACTGCGTAGGAGATTGTGTTACGTATATTAAGAATAAAAAGTTTTTAATCGACGATTAATTAAAAACGAATAAGATATGAAAATTTTCATTATTATTTACTAAGAGTATTTTACTAAAAAATATGTAAATTCTTTTTTTTTAACGTGTAAAACTTCATTTTATGTGAAGATTTTTGTATTAGGTACTTGTAAATATTTTTCAGAAAGATATAAAATATGTTATTACTTTTCTATATTTATAAAGATTATTTTTTTTAATTTTTTAAAGAAACTATATTTATATAATTCAAAGAACTATATGGATAAGGTAATAGAGATAAGAAAAAATAACGAGTAATGATATATTTGACGTTATAAATTATATACAATAAAAGATATAATTATTATACACAATAAAATATACATAATATATATAAAAACATACTTATGTGTAATAAGATTTTATAATTTATAATAATTATTTATAAAGATTATTCTTAAACATATTTTTAATAATCCCTAAAACGATTTATAGCAGCTTATATTAAGTGTATTTTTGGCCGTCATCAGTACAATATTAAAGAAAAAAATAGAAAATTAATATTTTCTCTAATATTGAATGAAATTATAACGCTTTAGTTAAATTGTATGCTGTTATTATAAAATATATTATATGTACATATTAAGTTCAGTAACAAATTACTTAGAACTCTTTAATTATTTTTGAAATATTTATTTTAATTCAAAATCTAATATCTTAAATAAAGATTTAAATATCCTTGTCTAATATTTTATGAATTATTTTCAACAATATAAATAAGTTTTCACATGATAAATTTTCTGTTGAAAATGATGAAAAATTTTTGTCGAAATATTGTTACTTATAATGTAATAACGACCTTCCAAAAGGATCCATTGAATTTTAAGAAAAAGTTAATTGGAATTCAAAGTTATGATTATATAACAAATCATCTTGCTTTATATTG
The DNA here is from genome assembly GCA_018883505.1 of Ceratosolen fusciceps. Classification (NCBI taxonomy): domain Eukaryota; kingdom Metazoa; phylum Arthropoda; class Insecta; order Hymenoptera; family Agaonidae; genus Ceratosolen; species Ceratosolen fusciceps. The sequence continues at coordinate 6,751,734 of RCIC01000012.1, read as the reverse complement.
TAAAAGATTCATAAATTATAATTTAACTTAATTTTACGAAAAATAGAAATGAAACACAATCGTTAATTTTAAATAGTATGTACAGTTTATTAAGTATATATGTACCTAGTAAATGCTTACCATAGCCGAGGAAGAATTTCCTTAAATGACATGCAAGGTTGCTCAATTTTATATTCACATTGAAACAAATATGCAATGAACTGAAGGTGAGCAAAAGCATATGATTATCGGTACTTATAAGCTTCTCGCTGCAAAGAGTCTTTTATAAAAAAAAAAAAAAAATAATGCAGAAAGACTGAACCTGCAAATTCGAATCCATTGGAAGAGAATTATATTGTTAGAGGAATCATCGCGGATGTCAGTATGAACGATTCTGAATGTCTATCTTCCAATAACTATTAATTGTAAAGCACGTGCATTCTTACTATGGGCCGACTTTCGATAACGGCACTGCGTTGATACAGTGACGCTGAAATTCAGCACTACTGGAGCGCGGAATTCCAGATTGACCGAAAATGGAAATCATAATCCTTTGAAGAATCTAAATCAACTAAGGGATACGTAATGAACACTTTTTTTCATTCATTTTTTTCACTTTTTTTAGTATAGATGCAATTTTTTAGGAATTATATTTTGAAATACGATGGATTATAGCAAAAAATCTAATATTTAAAATCAATTATTTAATTTCAATTTATTTAAAAAATATAAAACGTTCAAATATGCCAATAACGTTAAGAGTATAAGAATTAGTTAATTTCATGACAAATATACTATATTTTAGCCTACAATAATCAGCTACTTAAAGCTTAAGCTGCAATATTTTTTAAACAGTGATTTTGGAAAATTCTCTATAACAATATTATATACACTAATTGGCATCCAAGAAAAACTTTGAAAAGAAATTATAGATGCAGTGGATAATGAAAAGTCACATGCGATGTAATGAAAGGCAGTAATTAACAAAAGATTACTTTTAATAGTTGTGTTTCAATTTGAATTATAATTAAACTACTTTCCTCCTTCAAAACTATACTGGAAAAAATAAATGTTTTATTTCCATAAATATTTTTGCATGTCTCATATATATAATTGAAAACTATAAATTGAAAAATTTTAATAAATAATAATGTGTATATAATATAATATATAAAATATATAGAATAATTTATATACAATCTGAAGAATTTTATAATATAATGAAGTATTTTCTTCTTAAATCATTGATAATATGGCCATCATCAGTAATCTATTAATCAATCAATAATTACTTAATATTAACAAATTAATAAAATATAATCACAAAAATTTAATATTCTTAATGTTAAATTATATTCTTATATAACATTAATCAATCGGATATAAATTCTATCAGGTACTATAAGTATCTATTTAATTTTATTTTTTCCGTATACAATTTTTAAATCAAAAGTTTTAAAAAAAAAAAAAAAAAAAAAAAAATATACGTCTAATACACATTTTTATTTAGCGATGGGCCACATATGTATAAATCTGAAATGAACACATGTAAACAGTTTAAAATTTATAAAACTTAAACTTTTTTTAAAAAAAGTTAAATTTTAAAGCAATTTAAATTATATAAAGTACAAATAATAACAATCAATGAAACTAAGTATTTATAAGTTTAAATTTTACTATGAAAGATGTAATAAATAAATATTATCATATAAATAATTTTTTATAGACTTCGGTTTTAATTTTTATTTTAATTTATTTTATAACTGTTATGGTTTTATTTTATATTTCTCTACACTTTTTTCATTTGAGTATGAGATTAGGATATTTGCTAATAAAATTGTAAGTATAACGTTTAATATTGAAATGTTTTTTAACCGAGTGAAGATACCACAAAAAAAAGAAATTTGATATACGAATAATACTCTTATGTTTCAAACATGATATGACTAAAACTTAAACTAAATAGTGTTAATCACCAATTTATACATGTTTAAAATTAATTATAACAATATAAACATAATACAATACTATCATATCTATATTGTTAATATAGATTTATATTGTTTACTGAGAGAAAAAAATAAAACAAAACAAACAAAATTAATTCAAATGGAAAATTAATTATATGTAGAATAAATAAAAGGTTTTAAATACATTTTTTTATTATTTTATATTTATATTTTGAAATTGTACGTATATTCATGTAATAGCTCAAAAGTAATTTATCCGTTTTCATTCAAATTTATTGGTTTATATAAATACTGTGTAATTATATTATATATTTTTAACTTATTTAAATTAATATTTATTATAATTTATATTTAAATATTTTAAAATATCTAAAAATATATAAATAATTACTTACACTAATATTAAATTTTTATGTTTTTCATTTTCAATAATCAAACCAGATTATTTTAAAAATAATATCTCCTTCAAAATTGTATATGAATGAAAATTTGATTTTATAAAAATACGTAGATATAAAGATAGTTATAAATTTTTAGTAAAATCAGAATAAAATTCAAGATATTACAATTCTATAACAAATGTTTTCTCGTTTTCTTTCTCTAAATAACCTGAAAGTAAGTAACTTCCAAAAAAAATCGTGAATAAAAGAAAATCTTTCATATCATTCTGTCTATTGAATCTTATAATGCTTTGAACATAAATGTATTTTTTATATTCCGCATTTATTATTTCCGCATATTATTTGAACTAGTATTTATAGTTTTTAACAATTGTATACTTTACTAATTTTTTTTTACTTTGTATGTAAATCATTTGTTCAAAATATTAATATATATATATAGCTATATTAATTTTCAGAAGAATTAAATAATAAAATTGTTTGTGTAGTATTATCGTTTATAATATATTTTAATCAATGCTATAATGACAATATACGTACATTAAAAAATACGACTAAATAAAAATTTTAATTGTTTAATTATTTCATATTCTTACATTTACTTACAACAGAATTACAGTACTGATTTAAAGTTTGGGTAATATTTTTCAAAATCCGCTTTATTTCTTTTGATTAATAACGTATGGGAATATTCTCAGTATATTAGTACAAATTCCGAATTTTTTTTCTCAGAATTTGAAAAATTCAAAGAATTAATATTAAATTACAATATATAATTTTAAAAAAAATATTATTAATTTCAATATAATAATTCAATGATTTTAGTTTATGTATCATTTTAATCAAATAAATAATGACATTCAATTATATTTGAAAAACAATTTTGTTAGCACAATATTGTTTATTAATAATTTAACAATAATTAATACTAAGGATTTAATACAGGAATTTGGAATTTTAATTGTAAAAACTGATCTTATTTTTTACAAGATTTATCTAATCGTAAAAACTGATTTTTAGTATTCAGTTTACATTACCTGATGTACTAAATATATTAATAAATAAAAAACCGTTATGTTTTTTATGAATCTATAATGTTCATTCGCGTAGTATTAAAAAAATTTCATAATGGAATGGTTTGGTCATTATAAATATGAATAAACATAATTATTATATAAAGTATTATTTACAACACATTTAAAGTTAATTAATTAATTTCATTAAAATAATGATTATTCAATTATATGAAAACTATGTATTAAAAGTATTTATTAATAAAAAAGCATCTTAATTATTTATTCTTCTATCACTCTAGCTAGATTTTTTATTATCAAGTTTATTATCTTCATTATATTCATTTATGAAGCTAAGCTACAATATATCAAGATAATAAGATTACTTTTCTAATACATTAATTTTATGAATAAGAATATAACTTATTAGGAAAATTTATTCTTTTTTATTTCCATCACATCCACAATATTGATATAAAATTTTGTATGTGTTTAAAATATTTTTTTTTTATAAATGAATGCAAATTTAATTAATTAAAAATCGTAATTTCTATTATTATAAGTTATTATAAAAATTCTTTTCTTCTATTATACTTAAAAATTATGGCATATCAAATTGAAACTGCTTTTTAAAATTTGTATAATGTTTTCCTAATATCCATCTAAACATAAGTAATATTCTAAGTTATAACATATTATAGAAAATGTATATTATTTTTGTAATATCCATTTGTATGTAATTTAAAATTTTTTTTTCGTTTCCCTTTTAATTTCTCAATGAAATCTTCTAATATTTTTTTAATATTTATATTTACGTACAAACCTTATTGAAAACTGTTATTAGTTTATTTAGAAAATTATTGATAAATATGTACGTTTCAGAAATTGTTGATAAATATATACGTTTAAGAAAATTTTTTAAATAAATATTTAATTACTTTAGAATTTTTAAATTATAAAAAACTAAGTCCTAAAATAAAAAAATGATTGGTAATAATGATTAAGTATTCTCGTAAAACAAATAATAGTATCTATCAAAGTTGTTATTAAATATTTACAAATAATTGAAAATGAATATTGTTTTTATAAATTATATTAATTAAATAGGAATATTGTATTGAACTCTTGATATATTTTCTTATCTAAAATGTATAAGCATTTCTTTATGAATTTACCGATTTCATTTCATAACTTTTAGTAACAAATATTTGTTATTTTAATATTACTTTAAATATTTTCTATTCCGTCCTAAACAAAACTAATTTATATTTAAAAAACTATATAGAACTATAAAATATTAAATATAAATAAACTATTAAAATTTTTTCTTTTAAAGTAATTTAAATAATCATAAATTAAATTGATTTCAAAACTTTTTACATTTTGCATAAAATAACTTTTAAGACAATAGTTTCATCTATTTTTTCTATATTTTTGTCAGTGCAGTCTTTTTTTACATGAAAGTAAAAAATTTAGTTATATAAAAGAATTAATGTTATGGATTTTTTGTGTTACTTTCAATACGAATAATATGTTTCAAATATTTAACTTTAATAATTTTTAATTAAAATTGTGTAAAAACACTGTTTTATATTAATTTAGATTATGTGATCTTATAAAAAGATATTTATCGGTACAAATTGTAAATTTCAATTTTTTTATCATCGACATAAAAGTATTTTTATTTAAATATTCTTTTAGTAATTACATCATTAATAATATGTGTAACTTATTTTTCTTATCATTACATTTTCATTATGGCAGTTTAAGAGCTAGCTTCCGTATATCTAAATAGCCTGATAGAGCTATCTTCTTATCTACTTAAAGATCCACATCAGCGGTAATATACCTTTCCTAAACACTCAATAAGTAAGCAATAGATTCATATGTAACGTATGCTCTTACCATTTACACTGTTCTTTTCAATTTTATATTTTAAAAAATTGTATTATATATAGATATAAATCAACCTTTTTGTAATATTCTATATAAAATTGTTCAGATATTATATTAAGTAAAATATTTAGGAATTTTCAGTAAATTTAAAAAATTCAATTTAAATAAATTAAAATTAATTGTATTAAAAGAGCAATACTTATTGTTAACTAAATAAATTAAAGCTACAGTAACACCAATAAATTTTTTATTTTGTGTAAGTCAGAAATAAAATCAAGTTAAAATCATATTTATAAATTAGTTATTCTTTTTATATTCAGAAATTAATAGAAAGCATTAGCACATAGTAGTTTTGAAACTAGATTTTTTCATTTCAATAAAAATTAATAAAAATTACATAAATATTTTATAATTAAATATGAATTCAGGAAATATATCTATAGAAGAATCTTTACTTGTGAATCATTAAAATAAGAGATGTATTTTTTAAAATATTTAAAATTTTTAAATTATTAGAGCTATGTTGAAATTACTATTAAATGTTTATTTTCACTATATCAGAATACTTTTTTCTCATTTATAATAGTTATGTATAATTCGATATATAAATGTAGATGTAATATGTATATATATTTATATATTCAAATATATTTATATATGAATTCGTAAATTTATACGCTTGATATCTATTCATTGCTTTCATGATTTTCTGTGAAGACGACATAAAGCCGAACGATTAGTAGTAAATACAATTATTTTACAAATATATTAATTATTTCGGTGACGTTCATTTATTTTCTAAAGAAAAAATATTTCATATTGTATTATTTTAAAAATACATTGCCACATTTTTATAAACTTCTTACGTTGAGAACTAATTACACATGTTTTAAACGTTCTTTTCTTATAATTATTTCAAGTATTGTCAGTCTCCATTCTGATTACTGTGATAATACTGATTATTTTTTAATTAGAGAAAAGTAACTTTTTTAAGAAATTGATAAATAAAAAAATGTATTTTATTTATTCCTGGTTATAAGAAATTCTTAATATTAAAAATATAAGAATAAAATAAAAGTAAGAAATATAAATTATTGAATTCTTAAATTGTATAATAATTTTATTATAAATTTTTATTAATTATTTACTAATTATATATCATTATTTACACTATTGATTTCTTTATAAGCTTAATTATCTATGTCAGAAATTATAATTTATTTTAGTAATAAATTTATTAATAAAAATAATTCAATTATAGATGAAAACAAATTTTGTTCAAGCAAATATTCATGCCATAAAAAAAGCAATATAAAGCAACGTATTTTCAAAAATAAATAATGTATTATCTTTAGCTGATACATTTTCTAAAACACATTATGTATAACATATATGCAATATGAAATCAAAATCGCATATTCTGTGAATTGAAAATAGATTTACTTCGAATACCGAAGAAACAACACATGATAATAATATATATTAATAAATGTAAAAAATGCTTTTATCAAATTGATGACTAGTTTTTATTTCATTAGGAAAGTTTATAATAATAATAATAATAATAATAATAATAATAATAATAATAATAATAATAATGATGATGATGATGATGATGATGATGATGATGATGATGATGATGATGATACAGCAACAGCTGTGATTGATCTAAACTTAAATCGTTTCACTGGTATTAGATATGATTTTTATTTAGTATTACATTTATGCAGCTATTTTTCAATACTATGACTTGTAAATCTGAATACTACATATTTTTTTAAACAATAACATTTTCCACAGATATATATTTCACACATACAGATATTTTCTCACTTTTTAAATTACGAATGATATTTGTCTAATTTTTTATATTACGAATTAATTATTATAAATGTATTATAATGTTTGCGCGAGTAAAATACATCTACATTTTAGTTTATTACATTATCTTTTGATCTGTCTAACGATCTACGACCATCGAATGATTTTCATCATAACATAACTATCATTACAGTTTACGGGTTTTTTTTTTATCGAACTAAACAAGTAAAGTTTTTGTTTAATTTTTAATTACGCTTTGATAAAAATTTAGAAAAAATGTATAGAAGATTTGTATAAAAGTAAATGTCGTAGTTATCGAAGATAGAAGATAATGTAAAAAAACATTTGGAAGATATATGAATTTACAGTTTTCATTTCCTTATCTATTAAAAAAACGAAAAATTAATAATAAAAAATATTTTATTTTGCATCCTTCATTTTCGCTTTTTTTCGATTGTAATGCAATCATATTAGGAAAAAATTAAGTATTTACTTATAGATGTTATTTATGTTTTATTTTCTGTTATTATTAAATAAAGTTTAGTTTGTTCATAATTGTAATATTATATGTTTTTTTGTTGCGTGATTCCAATTTATTTCAGTAAGCATTAATACGTAAGCTTACGTGTGTAAAATGAAAGTTTCACTTCGTTTCTTAGATACATATGCAAATTTGCCATTTAAATTATTTTATTCAATAATTAACGGAACAATTGTGCTTTTTCTTTGATTTTTCTTTTTCTTTTACACTTTGGTGAAAAAAGGATAAAGACTCAAAGTCTTAGTGATTAACGAAAAATGGCAAGATTTGTAACGGTGAGGGCACCACCGCTCTTATTCACCCTGCGAACTTTGGTCCAGGTCTGCCTCTAAAATACAAATTCATACAAGTATAATTTATTTTTTAAACTATTACTGAAATAACATAATCTAAAAAAGATTGTATAACAGAGTATTTTTTAAACTATTAGTGAAATAACATAATCTAAAAGAGATTGTACAACAGAGAATACTTGCTTATATTAAAATTTTATATTGTAAATCAATTTTAAATAGTAAACTTTTCAAAATTTTAATAGTAATTTTTATTTACTAAACAAATATTTTTTTTAAATTGTCTCATATGATTACTTCTTATTAAATTATATTTATTTTTAAAATGATACAACTGCTTTATTAAATTTTGAATTTGTTATTAAATTTGTTATTATTTATTTTATGCGAATAAATGATAGAATAGTATGACTTACCTACACAAACCACTCATCTTTCTGACTAGAAGATATGTCACTATAACAAAAAGAATCAGTAGTAATAAATTGTATAAGATGAAATAAATTAGTATCTAATGGTTGAACAAACATTATATTTGCAGTTTTCATTATTTAAAGAAACATTTCATAAAGAATAAGAAATCCTTATAAAAAAATTGAATTTCAAAGAACGGAATCCTGGGTAAATAGTTTCAAAATTAAGATAGAAGATATTGTGAAAATGTTGTGATTTAGAGTTAAGACTGATTCAAATTTCAAACTTGATCTAGTTTAACTTATTAAGAAATCTTGGCCATTAATCGAGTAAATGATTTTATTTGCTTTTGAAAAGAAGCTTTAAAATTATAGGTTAATAATATAATATGACTGCACCTGTCAGAACCATGGTTTCTAACTTTTCCTGGCAGTAGAGGTGGACCCGGGCCGCGCTGTGCCCGTGTCTGAGGCCCGCAGGGTGCAGCCAGTTTCCCGGCCGTGGTAATGTAGTCGCTCCCTCTACGCCACCGATCACCGGACCCATTTTCAGATTGATCATTCCAGAAGAGGCACCATTTAATCCATACATGTGGTGTACTGAAATACAATTTAGTTGAATTTAGTTCAATTGTTTATTACGTATTGCTTGCTCCAAACACTGCCGATATTTTAAAATACCCATATTATTTCTAAATTTACTCTTTATATATTTTTAATTGAATATTTCTCTTTAATCTATCTATTTCTAATAATCATAATGTATAAAAATTATAATAATCTCGCATTTTTTTTACAACACGAAGGGCGCTTCGGACTTATTAACAGACTTCCAAGACTTACTTTTTTTATGTCAAATTGTTATATACTTCTATTTTAATATAACAAGTTTATCAATTTAAAGAAGAAAAAAATTATTTATGAGAATAATTTTATTTATTATCATATACTTAACAAATAAATACATTCATTTTCAAGCTTGTTCAATTTTAATAATGTGAAAGAAGTTTAATTTTTTGGATACTTTTTTTTATTCATCTTTTTTCATATTCTATATTAACAAACTTTGAATATTAATTTTGAGATAGAAAATAATGCATAATATATATATTTATTTTGTTAGTGTTTGTTCTTTTTTAAATTTATGTACAAAGTATATAAAAAGCAATTAAACTCGTGGTTCTTAAAAATAAAAATTAATTACAAATACAATAAAATAAAACAAAATAATATAAATATTAAACTTTGAATAAAAGGGGAATTAGAGGATCCCGATCGAGTTCAATGTTATTTCTATTTTCAGTGAGAAAAATTAACATCAGTTTTCCAATGGAACATCGAGATGGAAAAAGTCTCCTGAGCTGCTAAATCGGGAAACAAGTATGACTTGCGATCTGAGTTGCCAGCAATGGTTGTATTTGGAGACGTGCGTAAATATTCATTGTCCAAAAGTAAAATAAGGAAAAATAAATGCTAATAAAGCAAAAATAAACTAAACTACTTCGTGCAAAAATTATATTTTAATTTATTTGAATACTAATATCAAAATATTAACAAATTTACTTTAATTATTTTTCATTAATACTCAAATCATATATTATATTTTGATTATTATTCTTTATTGTGCATAGTGTAATTTTATTTGAAGCAAAAGTCGGCTCTGCAAAAACACTTTTTTCGAGAAATTAAATAATGAAAGAGTGCAGTAGTATAACACAGCATTTATATTAAATAGATATTTAACAGATAAAATATTTTTAATTTATATTTAATTTTCAATTCAATATGGTAATTGCAAAATTGATCATCATTCTTTTAATGAAGTTATATTTTTAATTTTTGATTTAATTAATATTAAACATATCAGTATTTTTTGTATTCTATTATAGTTCTTTAATAAACTTTTGAATAAATTTTTATTCTTTAAAAGAATAATTTTTACTTCCAATAAAATAAGACTAGAAATTATAATCAGTTATTGCTGTAATTTTAATAGTATATATATATATAATTTACAATTACATCTTACCGTTATTTATTTGCACAAAAATATTTTTTAGATAAGAAAAAAAAATTTTATAAGCTTTTATTTAAAGAATTTAATAATTCTTAAAAACTTATGGAAAAGTAAAAGTAATACACTAAAGATATTTAAAAATACTTAAATTATATTAGATTGAAATACTAAAAGATATTGAAATTATACTGGATTCAAATACTAAAAAATATTGAAATTATACTCAAACTTAAAAATGCTTTATTACAAATTTTTTATAAATATTTTATTTTAAAGTTCGAAATAATATCGTATCAATAATTTTTGTTCCAGGGTCATTGACATCGATTATTTATTGACACACATGTACTGGGCACACATTTTTATCAAATCATCAAAACGTAAAATAACTTTTATTAATAAGCAAAAATAATCGACCGTTGTTCGATATCCCAAGATTAAAAACTCAAGAATTATTTTACATATAGTTATTTTAAAATCCAGAATGATTTTTTAACAAAAAATATATATGCGTTTAAAGTCAGTTTTTATTTCAAGAATTCATTTTGATAATAGTGAAATTATTCTTAAGTGTTTATACAATTGTTTTTTAATAATTCGTTTTTATAAAATAATTTTTAACTTAAACTTAAAATAATACTATTTAAGGGGTTTTTAAATTTTTCATATATCTTATATCAAGACTAATTTTATAATTATATGCAAAACCATTGTTAATAGCTACGAAGGTGTTAAATTTCATAAAATAATTATATTAATTATGTTATAGTTTTAAAATTAATAATTTTTTTTCATTATCAGTAATGCACATATATAATAATAATATTAAATCAATATTAAATCAATATTAAATCAATATTAAAAAGATAAGTAAGCAATTAAAAAAAGCAACTCCATTTATTCTTTTAAGGAACTCGTATCATTTTCAAAATATATAAAATAGATTATATTGTAGCTATTATTATTTCGGTATTGCATTTAATTTAATATAACTTATTAATAGTGATTTATTCTTCAAAACTGAATATTTGCTTTTTTTAATATTTATAACTATTATGTTGCATTATAAGATTACTTTCAAAATATGCTATCAAAACAAAATTTAGTAGACTTAAGTAACGTATTATATGAAAAAAAAAACCTATTTTAAGAATTACAGAAATATTAATGCAATTTTTTGACACTATAAAAAAGATATTAGATAAGTTCTTAAGTAATATATTAAAAATTTCGCTTTTTTTATTATAGTGGTAATAAATAATAACCAAACATACCAATTAGAATATTACAAAGTGTATGAACGTCATATATACTAGAATAAGGACTTTTACATTGATACTATATAATAAAACTATTATATAATTGAATACTTGAAAAAATTATATAAATAATTAACTATTCATACTTAATATAATGTTTTTTAATAAATATATAAAATAAATGAAAATTAATTTTATCACTTAAGACTACCGTTGAAGAAATAAAATATTTATTATAAAACTTAATATTCATAAATATAATATAATAATTTTTCTTTTCATTTATTTAGAATTTAGAATTTAGAATTTAGAATTTAGAATTTAGAATTTAGAATTTAGAATTTAGAATTTAGAATTTAGAATTTAGAATTTAGAATTTAGAATTTAGAATTTAGAATTTAGAATTTAGAATTTAGAATTTAGAATTTAGAATTTAGAATTTAGAATTTAGAATTTAGAATTTAGAACATTCTAATTACAGGTAACATATTTCATTTTTTTATAAAATTACACATTGATATAATAACTTCATAGATCTGAATTAACGTTGTATATCTTGTGAGCAGTCCTCGACTGTAATGAAGTAAAAATATTATAAATAATTTTATAAAAATATATTTATTAAATTATCCCGTAAATTTATTTTACAGTTCGTTTATCTAAAAACATTAATAGTATATATTTGTACAAATGTGTACAATTATACATTATATTAAAACAAAGTAAAACTAAAATGCACTTTGAGATACATTTTATTATAATTTAAAATTTCAATACATAATAATATTTTTTTAGATACAGAAAATATTGCCTGGAAGTGAAATTATAAAATGGATATAATATGTCTTTTCAATATATCCTAAAAAAAATCAATTGTCTCAGTATATTTTTAATATTTAGTTTAGAGATATTTATTCTTTTTTAATATATATATAATGTATAAACACCTACATGCAATCGAAAGTCTCTAATATTGATATTTATTTATACCGAATAACCAATGCATACGAGAATCATAAAAATAAAAGTTTTTAACTTGTATTTACTACTTGAGATACATTTAGTAAGAAGAATATTAATAATTTTAATACTGTTACCGACGGCGAAGGTAACTCCAGAGGACTGGGGAGGGACGAGTACGATACTACTAGAGATACGACATATACGGAGACGATACTACTAGGGATACGACATATACGAGGACGATACTACTAGAGATACTACACTACGAGAGATACTACAGCTACGAGAGATACTACACCACGACAGATACTACGATTACACGAAAGATAACACAATGACAAAGACACACAGACGATACGACGCACTAAGAGGCAGTGGTGATAGAACGGCGGGAAGTAACCGGAGAAGTGGGAGGGGAGGAGAAAAACATTGGAATAATACGCTGGCAAATGAGGGAGGGAATACGCATTTTACACAGGGATGGAGGGGAAAGAGAGTCGGCGAGCGTAACGAGAAAGTGAAAAGAGGCGGGCCGGGGAGAGAGGCAGTCGCGTGATAGCTCTGGACAAAGCAAGATAAATAAGTAGGATAATTACAAAAGAACAAACTTGCTACGCCACGAGGTACGCGAAAGAAAGCGCTACGAAAACCGAGAGCGAGTCCTAATAAATTATCGGTAACTCGTGCCATCTCGAGAAGCGGTGGACGTAAAAGCTCTTATTAACCACCGTGAGTGCCAAGGGACGAGGGTAAATCGAGCGCGCGGCATATTCATCAGCCGAGAAGGAAGAAGAGGGACAGCGGGGAAGCCACACCTAGAGGGTAACACGGCAGCAACAGTACGAGAACAACCGAGACGAGTCCGGCCGTGACACCAAGGAAGCAGCGAGGAAAAGGCGCCGGTCGTAAGAAGGCCCGACACGAGGTCTTCACACGCGCCAGGGAAGACCGAGACGAGTGCGGCCGTAACATCAAGGGAAGCAGCGAGGAAAAGGCGCCGGTCGTAAGAAGGCCCGACACAAGGTCTTCACACGCGCCAGCGGAGACCGAGACGAGTCAGGCCGTAACACCAAGGGAAGCAGCGAGGAAAAGGCGCCGGTCGTAAGAAGGCCCGAAACGAGGTCTTCACACGCGGCAGCGGAGAAGTGCGCTCGAGCCGAACCGGGGCCCGAGGAGAAGCGCGACGGCCCTGCCACCCAGCGACTCGCCAGTCGAAATCGAGGCTACTTCGAGGAGCGCTACGGCCCTGCCCGCCACACGGAGACGAGGCAAGCGACACCAACCAGTCAGCAGAGCCGACGCGCAATCGACGTAACACCGGGCGCGGCTTAAAGGCGAGCCGGCCCTGTCGTGCACGCTAAGCCTGCCCGAGCAACCGCTGGATTGTAGCCGCGAGACGCACGGCGGAACTGCGGGAAGAGAGGGGAGAGGAGACGTCGTCGACGCCGCCGAGGAGGCGACACTCAGCTGATCGAGAAAAGAGAGGGGAGCAGCGGCAACGGAGTGAACAGAGAGTGACTGCTGCTAAATAAACATATACACTTAAAATACATTACAAGTGAATTTGCCAGAATTCGAATTTCATTTACCTTCTGCCTATCCGATTTACCTCATCCTCTCCCGGCGACGCGAGTAACAAATACATTAAAAGAATATTATTAATTTCGTACTAATTACATGTTCTTATTGAAAATTATTTGTATATAAATATTCGTTATTTATTGCTAATTAATATAATAAACTTTTACATTACAATAATGTAGTTATTGTATAAAATATTTATTTGTAAATGCATTTGATGGTTCTATGTATTATGTAAATTTTTGGTGGTACTAACTAAATAACTTATACACGAAAATGATATTTTAATGGTAAAAATAAAAAATCACAATACGTCACATTACACATTAATCACAAATTTAAGTTATAAAACATTCGAGACGTGAACTTCCCTTCAGCAAAAGGACTTTTGTCTCTCGTTTTAACCAAAAAGAATCCTCTATTAGTCTGATTAACTGGATCACCAGCTAATACGGCGGGTAACTTTTGTGGACATAATCCGAATAAATAAGTTAAGAAGCCCGAACAACGCCATCCCCAAAATCCATCTTTACTATTAATTGACTCCGCAAAATATTCAGCTGCACGATGATGATTACATCCAAAGGGATTTCTTTTCTCCCAACATCCAGGTTGATTAATGCCACCATTTATATAGAAATCTATATGTCCGCTTGCTTCTACTTTGCCTTGTATAAAAGCATTGGTATGGAAAACATCAACGAATTCAGCATCACCTTCATCCAATTTATGATTCTTATTTACAGTGATAAAAAGTGGCATAGCTGGATCTAAACCTGTTATTCTTGGTAGTTTATATGGTCTTAAATAATTTGCTGCAAAAGCTGGAACATGAGCACCTAACGAAAATCCAATTATATGGATATCTGTAGCTCCGTAATCTTTCAATCTATCAATTAACTGAGCAAGACATTGACCGACATGAGGAACATTGTATACTGCGATTGGATAACACGGTCCAGATGCTAATCTACTCCAATCTACTGCAATTAAATTATAACTGTTTCTTTTTAAATACTCCTGTCGAATGTCTACCAGAGAGTCTAGTTGCATGTCTGAGTTATAACCGTGGATAATAATTTTCGTAGGGTCTTGCGAATTAAAACTTGTATTATCCAAATTTGAACCACTATTGTTAACAAATATCTTTTGACCAACAATTTCATTTTTATGAGTGTACAGGAAAAATCCGATCTCTTGATCAGGACAGGTTTGATTAGTATTTACGAGGCAAGGTCCGAGAAAAAAATCCTTTGTTAAAACAAGTTCGTTCTCTTCAATGGAATTCTGAATATCAAAGCTATGTATTAAAACAAACTGTGATAATATTGAAAATAAAGAAATTAACTGTAGAATCTGCACATTTATTTCCTGATGACCATTCATATTGCGTTTACTACTAATCTTCATTGAATAGATTTTTGTTGCACTGTTCGTAATACTTGATTAAAGTTAAACACATTCCCGACAGCACACTTGAGACCGTATTGTCCGTGGTTGTGACGATACTGAGGTTATTTTATGGACAGCATTGAATGGTTTGGAGAAGAAATCGCTGCCACCACTAATGAATTCACATTAATTATTGTTAGCACGTATACTGGATGACAAACTAATCTAACAAGCATATTGGTGATCGTATGTTTTATTAAATCCATATTCTTTAGCAAATTATGAGTTTTGATAATAAATATTTAAAGTTAGAATAGAAGAAGTATAGTTAAGTAAAATTTTACTAATTTTACAAAATAATAATTTAATCTAATGGTATCATAATACTAATTTTTCTTTTAATTTTAGTGCATAACATTTATATTTTAAAATTAGATTTATTAATAAATTTAAGATTATGATTTAAATTCTGATATTCTTTTAAAATTACAATACTTTTATTTTATTGATAAAATATAAAAATGTATAATTTTCTTGATAATAAAAGTATATTAAAAAATTTTAATTTTCATATAAGTGACTATGTCAAATAAAAATAACAAAAAAAAAAGTACTAACGGAGGTATTTATTTAATATTATAAATAAACTAATTGAATGACAAGCTAACTTAAGATAATTTACAGGAAATTTGTATTAACATATAATAAATACATAACTAACGCTTATGTTTATTTAAATTTACATACACAAATTCGCACGTACATAAAAAAAAATGCGCGTGCGCACGTATAGAAGCCAAATCATATTTGTGTCACGTACTTACAACTTTCTCTTTTAAGAGAGTAGTTACAAAGAGCATGAATTGCTTTTATTCTTTCATGAATTTAAAAGCTTCTAAATAAATTCGATATAACGATGCATTCAGTGTACATTTAAATATGTATCATTTGTTAGGGAATAGCCAACCTAGTTCACGAGTATGAGCCTTAAAGTGATTCAGTAAAAACGTGTAGAGTTTACGTGTGTGTTAACGAACGAGGCTTGCAAATTTAATTAATTCATTTAAATTAAGCCTACATTATCAAACTAATCAATTCATATAACTATTGTTCAGGTAATAAAATATGTTACGAGGTCAGTTACTAAATAATTTCCTTTTTTCTATTTTAATAATCGTATACAGGTTTAAGAAATTTAAAGTCCGAGTCAATTAAAATGAGGTAGATAAATTTTTAAACTTTTATTTAACTATATCCAATAAGCTTCTTCAAAAAACTCTTTGCTTTAAATTGAAATAAATTTTAAAAAATTCTTTATTTAATATTTCTATTTTATGAATTTTAATTCATTGAATTAATATCAATAAATAATTTCTATAAAAAACAATGAAGGAGATGATTAACAAATAAAGAAAATGAAATTAACATTGAATAATATAAAATTAGATTAAAACATATATATAAATATAGATATGTATGAACTAATAAATTAAAAAATGAAATTTTTTATTAATATTAAAAAAATTTGAATTGATCTTTTTTTAATATTGTATAAAGAAAAGCTGTTTTAACATTGTCAAAAAAGGACAATGTATTGTATATGATACCTTAACTATTATTTTTAAAATATTGGAAATTTTTCAAATATTTAATAAAATCTATCTGTATTAAACAAAGTTCATTTTTAAAATGACTTAATATATAATTGTTAGGTAGTAATTCACAAAAAAAAATTATTTACTACTTTTTATTTAAACAATATTTTTTAAATATTGAAAAAATTAATATTAAAAAAAAAGAAAATAAATAACTTGAAAGATAATAAAATGTAAGAATAAAAAAATTTTATCTTTCTGTACACATTTTTATCCTTACCATGTTTAACATAGCAATGACTTATATAAGACTATAATGTTTTTTTAAACTTAATCTAAAGTCAAGTATTATTGTACTCAGAAACTTTCCTAAGAATTTATTTTATCGATGAGTTAAATTTCATACTTTTATGATAAAAATGATGTGCAATTATTGATTTCAATTTCTACACATAATGTTATAATATTTTTTGTATAAAAACAAATAAATTTATAGTTTGAAAAGTAAGACAATATTTAATCTATTAATATTTAATTAATCTACTTATGTTAATTATTAATATTATGCCATACTATTATAATTTAAACAATAAAAAATATTAAATTATATAATACAAAGTTTTGAAATATTATTGTTTATTAAAACATTTGAAAACAACATTTATAAAAGCAATATTATAAAAGTAAAAGTAATAATATTTAAACAGAAAGAAAAAATCAGAGTTCTTTCTAATTTTAATTGTGATATTTCAACTATAAATTAATGAGTTTAATGCGTTTTTAGCTGCTTATTCTAAAAGGAATTTCTTTTGTTTAATAATAATGTGTACAAAATATGTGATAAAAGTGAGTCAGTTGAATATTTTTATACATATATGCGTTAATAGACATAAATATATTTTTTAATTTTTTCAGATATTAAATAATCTGAACTGTTAGTATTCAATAATAGTTTTAATACTTTACATGGTCCATTTAATACGAATTATGACCCAACTAATGACAACTTAAAACACATCACGTAATACCACGTAAAAAAAGTAAACCATAATATAATAATCAAATTGAATAAATATCCTTTAAAATTTGATTTTATATAAATTTTATTTAAAAAAAAAATTAACTAATTTATGATAATAAATATTTGTTTGTTTAGTTTCCTTCTAATACTAATTAAATTAAATTTATTAAATTATATGTTGCAGTTTTGGATATGAAGTATGCTTCCTTTGATAATATTATTAGAGATAATTTAATTTATACAGATTAAACATATATAATGAAGAAATTTTGTTAAAATGTATATATTCTAGAGATTGCTATTTCAATAAATGCATGAATTACGATTTTATGTATTCTATAATTATTTATAAAAAAAAAATTAATCAATATATTCAATTCAATTTAGTGTATAATATATTAAAAAATGAAATAGGATACTTTTTTAAAAGGGCTTTTTCAAAGAATATTACATTAGGTGTACAAAAATATTTAAAATATCATTTATAAATCTAAATTAGATTAAATATCCATTTCATCAGCTTTAAAATTTTATAATTGATTTACATTGCAATTATTTATTTAAAATAAATTTTAAAATAAATTAAGTTATTAAAAATAATTAAATTAGTAAATAATAATTATTAATTAAATTAGAAGGTACGTGCTCAGCGTGCCGTTTAAAAACATGGAGGAGCTGATCAAAGCCGCCGGTACCATCCAAGCGACGCACAATACTGAACAAGGCGAAGAAGGAAACGCCGTCGACCACCGAACAACACCATCGCCGAAATACGCGAACAACGGTCCGATCCGGAATCGCTCCGGAACTGATCCTGGAAGATCACGATCTGGGGACATTCACCGCCGACGGGAAGCGAGGGAATCGTCCCTTCTACCGCGGTGCCGTTTCTGCCCGGGGCGGCACTGGCACAGGGATTTCCCCACTGCTCAAAAGAACTCGGGAAACGTCATAAAGAGGGAGGAGACTACGGCCTCCCTCACCGCAGAGCAAACGCCGTCGAAACAAACGGTGTAAGCACCTTAAGATACGACACGACCTGCACTTCTTTGCCAATCCGGATAAACGGGCGAGAAGCGGCGGCACTGGTAAATTTCGGTGCCACGAGAAGTTTTATACACCCACGCCTACTCGACACCGAAGCCAAGACCCACCGGAAGGAGAGCAGGGACGATGTGCTACTCGCGAAAAAAGGACAAAGAATGAGTACGATAGGAAGACATGAAGCTAGCTGGACAGTTGCGGGAATATCGGGAGAATCCTCGTTCCTGGTAACTCCCTAATTACGTTTTTATGCGATCCTGAGGCGACGCTGGCTGAAGAAAAACAAGGTCCTCCATGACTATGATCTGGATTGCGTCTACGTCGGAAAAGGCCAGTAAAAGAGGATTTTCCTAAGCAAGATAAAAACTGGGAGGCCAATTCCGCTGACCATTCCCCTGCAGAGGTTACGACAGGGGTGCCAGGAGGAGCTACGCAGCTGATTGAGCTGCACCAAAGGCACGTAAAGGTGTTCGATGAATGTAGGCCCTTGCGCCAAACTAGTTTCATCGAGCACGACATTATCCTAAAGGACCCGACCCCTTTCAAGCTGCCACCCTACAAGAACTCCGCCGCCAAGAAGAAGCCGATTCAAAAGCAAGTGAAGGAGATGCTGGCAGCGGGGATAATCGAAGCGTCGTCCTCCTCCTTCTCATTGCCAATAGTGATGGCGCCGAAGAAAGACGGTGGATACCGTTTTTGCGTCAATTTTCGGCGCCTCAACGCAGCTACGGAGAATACGGCACAACCTCTGCCCGTCATATACGAGGTACTGAAAGACCTGGGGGACGCGAGGATTTTCCTTACCCTCGATCTGCGCAGTGGCTACTGACAGATCTTATTAGCCGAACGCGCCCAGAAATACACGACCTTCGTCACGCCAGACCTTTAAGGTGACACCGTTCGGGCTCCAGGGAGCGGGGCGGACCTGCACCCAGCTGGTCGGACTGGAGGTTCTGGCTGGATTAATGAGGGAGTGCTGCATGCACTACCTCGACGACATTTGCGTATATTCGTGCACATGGCCCGAACACCTACAGCATCTGGAGCTGGTGTTGTAACGCCTGGCTACCTATGGGCTCACCTGCCCGCTTGACAAGTGCGTCTTTGGCCGGAGCGACCTGTACTACCTCAACCACCGTATAACCGCCACCCACAACGAACCGAAACAAATGCACGTCCGCGCTGTGTTGGAGGCTCCGACGCCACGTAGCACGGAATATTATATCGTACGCCTCGGCCAAGTTCTCGCTCACTGAAGCGAGATACCACTCGAACGAGCAGGAATGCCTCGCTGTCGTGTGGGCGATAAAAAGGTATCGCGCCCTCCTGGAAGACCAACCTTTTACCCACCGGACTGACAACGCCGCCCTCACCTGGATCGACCTGGTACGCGACGAGAGGAGTGAGATCTCTCGGTGGGTGATGCTCCTCAGCTGATTCAAATTCGGGGTCGAGCACGTTCCCGGGAAGGAGAACCATTTGCCCGATGCCTTGTCCCGGCTACCGAGTGGCGAGGCGTTTGCGGAAGATCCAGCGGGAGCCGAGGATCTCTTGCCACCAAGCCAAGGACCAGCGGAAGAAGTACTTCTTATCGCGTCCGCGGACGCAAGGGGGCTCTGCCGCCAGGTGAAAGAAGCCCTAGCTGCTGAGCAATTGGACCCCACCGAAAATGCCGAGTCCGAGCACGAAGCGAGAGGGAGGTGAACAAGCTATTGATCGTCCCGCCCCGATAACGGAAGCCTGTCCTCGAGTATTATCACGGGGAGACACTAGCAGGACACCCCGGCGCCGCTGAAACGACGAGGGCCGTGCGCGTAGCCTATTACTGGCCAAGACTACGCGGCGACCCACGATACCGGGAAAACTGATCGCTCGGGGATCCCGAAGCCCTTGGGAAGTCACCGCCCTCGACTTAATGGGTCCCTACCCGCGCACAGCGCACGGAAAACGGTTCGTCCTGGTCGCCACGGACAATTTCTCTAGGTGGACGGAGGAACGACTTTTGCCGTCCCCAACTCAACCTTAGGGATCATCGCGCCGCTCTTGAAGATAGAGGTATTTCTACATTGGAGATTCCCACGCTCTACCTTGACCGATAACCGGTCCCAGTTCCGAGGCCCCAATTGGAAGAAGCGATGCGAACCGAGCGCCGCAATCAAGAGATAAAGAAGGGCTTGCAGCTCCGTTTGAAGGGAGGTATGCAGAACCACTGGGATAGGCACCTACCCGAAATCCTTTTTAACATACGTCAGCGGAAGAACGCCGCGACCGGATTGACCCCGTCCGGGTTATTCCTGGGACGCAATTTGGTTCGACCAAGCGAGCGACCATCGGATGTCCCAGGGACCCTACAAGAGAGGATCGCCGCCACCATGAACAGGCTGCCCCAGTACGCCCCTCGTACGAGCCCGCGCGAGGCCTCCTTCCAGATCGGCGTACTCGTCTACGTGAGGAATCACTCCGTCTCGTGCACAGCCGACAAATGGAATGCCGGCCTAGCGCCTCGGTGGATCGGACCGTTCGAGGTAACGCACGATTTGGGCTCGAACATCTACAACGTTGCCCGACCGGGAGAGGATCCGGTCAAATATCACATCAACCAGCTGAGGCGAGCGCACAGCGAGAAGGGGGATTCCAAGGGGGCCGAGGAGGACGGCCGCGGCGAGGAATTAACTCCAGGCGGCTCTCCATCCGACGAGGAATCTCGGGTAGAGGCTACCACGAGGAATGCAGATGGACAAACTCTCCGGCGACGGGGCCGACCTAGAAGAAGCCGCCCCCAGGGGCCCTCACTTACCGAGCCTGAGAGGACCGGACTGGAAGGATCCGAGTCGGTGAGGTACAATTTGCGCAGCCGCCCAAAGCGCACCAACAACGTAGAAGAGTCGAAAGCAAATCTCTCCCTGCCTGACGCGTGTGACGCTTCCGATGGGAGGGTAAGACGCGCGCCGCAGCTTGGCGGGATGCGCGCTTCTACTCTGACGCCACGCGGGTCTCAAAATACCCCTTCCCTTCCTTCCACCCACCCGATGCGATGCCGACGCTCAAGGGCCGGATTGTCCGGCCCTGGGTTTTCCCCGGGACTCGGCGTCCCGAAGCATCGTGCCACCTGAAGACGGCGTGGGCGGCAGTGAGAAGAAAAGCGCTCTCCACGTCGGATCCAGCGTAAGCCAGAGACGCGTCCCCGTACCCGTTCTTCCCGCGCGGTCCCCACGACATCGTCCGGCCTGAAATCCCACCCGGGGTCACCTCCACAGGGAAAGAGAGTGTCCAAGAAAGGATACTCGACCTCCGGTCTCCTACACAGGAAGCACGACCCGGACAGCCGCCGCAGCAGCGCGAGGACGCGCGCGCAACATTCTCTGACGCCGCGACGCTCCCGGCCGGGAAGAGGAATTGTCGGCCAATAAAGCTGTTGTTATTTAAAAAGAAAAAAATAATAAATACAAAGGAAGGAATTCCAATAGTGTTGTTTTTTAATTAACCCTACACATTCGCGAGAAAACGAGAACGCCGTGGTCTACTCAAGCTCTTATATTATTAATTGTATTACTCGTTCATTCCATCTTTTAAAATATTAGTGAAATAAAAGATGTTCTGGTACTTTTACAAAAATAGTATACATAAAATATCTTCATCTTCAATGTTCCTACATATAATTTCATTTTAATAATAGAGTATTATTTGATGTATTACTAATTTTAATTATATTATAAAAAGATTAAATATTTTATGTATAACGTTTATATATATATCTTTTGTTTATGTCATATTATAATAAAAAATATATACATTTTTTACCAAACATTTATCATAATCAAAAATCTATAATGAAATTTATAATAAAAATTCCTATCAAATAATTGTCATAATGAATAAAGCTCATCTCGGATATCGGGATTTATTATAAATTGACTTATGGATGAAACAAGAAACCTTCCGTAGAAAAACTTTATCGTGTGCGTTCGTAAAATTCTAAGATTATAAAATTATTAAAAAAGGGAGCTATAAGACTCGAATATTGATGTGTCCGATTCGAATAATAATGAAAAATTCAGCCTTGCAATAACTGAACTTTTAAAGAACAGTTGATGCTCGAGTATTCACATCGAAACTTTAATAATTCTATGATACTTAACTAAAAGAGTGGATTGTTTATATCTTGAAATTGCTTACTAAAGTGAGTAAAGAACTTTTTAAATTAAATGAAAAGTATGGTATAGAAACTATATATTTATATAAATTTAATTGATTTCCTTCAAATGTCAGTGATAAAATTTAAATTAAAATAAAAACTTTCGAAGTAAATTAATAATAAATTGATACATTGTAAACATAAATAAATAACGTATATTTAACTATATATATATATATATATATATATATATATATTGTTTTTATTTCGATTGTACATGTTTCAATAACAACATAAAATAAAAAAAATAAAGAAATCTTTAAAAAAATTTTAAATATAGATTAATTATCAATTAATACATCATCAAATGTCTTTACTCTTATATAACGCCTAATAAAAAATATTTAAATAGAATTATATTAACAATATAATTACTATTATAATTTGATTTTATAATTTATAAACATATTTATAATTTTATCATAATTCAATTTGAAATTTAAATTTAAAAAGAAAATTCGAACAACTTAGAAGTCTGGATAAAACATTAATGGTTATAAGCCTTTTTATGAGTTAAACAAAGAAATCCATTGTAGTTTAATAAAAGTTTAGTATCATTAAAGAGAGGACGGTTTAATAGAATAAAGATGCTGTACTACTCACAAGGATAACTAACAGGAGGGTGTCCGTGCACGTTATGCGAATTGTGCGGATGCCTCGGCGTTGTCAGACGTTGCCGATAAAAGCACAGAACCCCAGCGGTCACGAGACCTGCCATTGTTAAAACAAAGCAGACTATCATCATTGCAAACCAAGTACTCTCCATTCCGAGAATAGTAAATACTTCAGTATCTGAAATTTATTATCATTATTATTTATAGCTGTAAAAGAGATTTATAAAAAACTTAGAATAATTATAAAATAAATACGATATAATGACAATCGTTTTCAATATAATATTGTCTCAACTCATTAATACTTACTAACACAAGCAGTGGAAGCAGCTTCGTCCGAACCATCTTCACAATGATTAATACCATCACAGACTAAATTTTTGTGAATACAAAAATCTTTCAAACTGCATCGGAAGTCATTACAAGTATGTCCTATTATAAAAATATTTTAAGTTATTATTATAAAAATAGTATTAGTTAAATACCATCTGTGTTTATATATATATACTTCTTTACATAAAATAGACATATTATATCTTAACAATAAGACTTAATAAATCATAATAGGAAATTTCATCCATTATTATATATACATGTATCTCAGTATGTAATAAATTTAAAATTAGAATCTGCAAAAGCTGATATACTAATTTAAAGTGGTAAATGAATTGTATTCATAAGGTATAACAATTTTAAAATATAGTGACATTTAATCAAGTGTATTGTAAATATATATAACGGAAAATTTTTTATACATTAAGATTTCAACATAATATATTTTAAACAGCCAAGATAAACTTTTGTACTATAGTATAAAAAAATTTATTAATAAGTTTTTTTGAATTAGGCATTAAAAAAATCAAATTCATTTACTATTATTAAAATATAATATAATATTTAAAAAGTTTAAGATGCAATTCATTCATCAAAGATACTATATATGTGAGTAAAAATTATACAACAACAATCACATATATACGTATATATCACAAGACATGTATGTTATACGTTCTAAAATAAGATTTTACTTTGAAATAAGAAAAAAGTATAATACTATGTATTATATTTAAATGATAATTTAAAAATATAGATATTAAAAAATGTATACAATAAACGTATCAATCTTACTTTTTACGTCTGCTACATATTTTAATATTATTTCATTATTATTTAGTTAAATAATTCTAACATAATAAAATTCACTGTAACAATCATTATCATTGTAACAGAATTAATTATTTTATACTTCAAATTTATCTCATATGAGTTTTTGTATTTTTATCTTTAACTTTTTAAACATACTTATAAAACAAATTTGTTACTTTCACTTGTATTATATTTAAGATCTTATCAGCTCATAACTTCAACCTATAATTCTCTCGTAATTATATTCATTAAAATTTTGAAATTATTTTATGCCACCTTTTTGTTTCCATAATGTAATAAATTGATGTTTTTAAGCATATATAATATTTTTAAATCCGTTATATATTATTAAAAGTAGTATAAATAACAAAAATAATTAATTTTATAGTATTTGTTATTAAGTGAAACTAGAAAAATCATATATATATGAAACTTCATATGCATTAGTGTGATGTATTAAAAATAAGAATTTGATAAAAAGAAATGTTACTAAATTAATTAATCAAATTAATGCAGTATGCTGTTCAGGTCAAAGACGGAGAACGGGTGGTCATTGTTTTCAAATAATTTTCAATGGATCAACAAAGATTAAATAGTATAAGCGGAATATTTGTTAAAGTAGCCATCATTGGCTTAGAGATTCAAATCTTTTTTTGTAGTTAAGAAAAATCAAATGTTTCGATAGGATATGAATCTATTCTAACATATCGCATGCATGGAACCGTCGTTAATTCAATACATACTTTCATCAAACCGGATAAAGAAAAGGCGGCGTTTCTTTACCGGTATTAAAGGGGCGTCACTATGTAGTCCAGAGATCGATCGATAAACACTAAAAATGTTTGTAAAAAATTGACGAATCGGTAATGAAACCGATATAGTCACACACGTACATCCGGTCACATAGTCTGTATAACTTTTGTTTGTAGAGTTCAAAGTATCACGCAGCATTTACCCTAAAAAGCCTTGTGAAATAGTTAAAAATTATTTTATTTTCCAGTACTTCAAAAAACTATTAATACTTTATCACAGACTGATACCAATTCTTTTTTCCATTGAAATAATTTTAAAAATCGTTTATCCTATAAAGATTAAATTGTATTTAAATATTATTTACTTACATAATAAAAATTAAATTTACTTTTTCTTTTTTAACATTCTCTTTCTCATTCTACTTCAAAATTTTTTATCAAAACATTTATATATATTCCTATTTAAATAAATTATTATATTATTATATTTAAAGAAAAATTAATTTTTAAAAAAACATTTTACGTAACTTTTTTTTTAATTCATATTTTATATTAAAAAATAACATAAAATAAAATTTAATTTATTAAAATCAATTATCTTAATTAAACAAAACGATTATTACTACTCGAAATTAATAAACATTTAATAAACTTTAATAAACAGAATGACAATTAATAAACTAAATTAAACACTAAAATTTTACTAAATAAAAGTAATCAATGTTAAATAATTACACAAATATTATTAACAATTCTTAACAATACATATTTCTAAGGAACAGTAATAAACAGTTTTAAAATTCATCATTTTGTGTAAGTTAAAAACTTATTACTAATTGTTTAAGTTTAATAACATTAAGTTAAAAATATACTAGCTGTAACGGATGATAATTTAATAACAAATTATGATGATGACAACGTTTGTTACGCATTCGATTTATGTAAACAAATGCGATGGATATGAAAGTTTGAAAGGAAAAAAAAAATGGTAATTGTGATGATCGTGAAAGCTCGAAACGAGATGGGCGAATGAACAACAATTATTGCATTAGCTTTACGGGGATGCCTACTTAGTGAAAGCCTATGATGGATATGCACCTTTGAGAATAACGAAATAATCTCAAAACATAAATAGGTGCATCCTTGACGCTTTTCTTATCGGAAAACACGTTATTCGAAAGCGTTCTTTCCGACATAGAAAAAAAATAAGGAAGATGCATCGATTTATGATCTGATTAATAGATGATTGCTCATTTACTTAATTAAAATAACGACTACACTAGCTCTTATTAGAAGAGAAGCCAGAACAGAAAAATTTAACTGTAATAGATATTTCTTAGAAAGTAGAACTAATGAGGAAGGGAGTGTAACGAGACCTTATTATCACGCAGTCCATGTAATTGTTTGTACATTAGACGAGATGTTATAAACGCTAAACATAATCTTTTTTAGATAACTTCATTATCACTTCCGAAAAATTTCCAAGATACATTAATCGGAATGCACTTTTCCTACACTAACATCCAAAACCCTAAAAACACAGAATTCTCAAGATAAACAATTTTATTTTAATAATTTCAAAAACTATGACGATTTATGAACCGTGATGTCTGTAGAGTAACCGCAGTAAGAACAATATCGTTTAAGAATCTTATAAAAATAAGAAAGAAAAAAAAGTAGGGTAAGCGAATAAAATATGAAATACAAAAGAAATACGAAATTTAAATATAAATAAATAAAAATTGTAATATTAATTGTGACGTATACTGTAATATATATAAAACACAAATAAATGCACAACTCGTTGAGTCGACGAGTGCAAGGCACCTGGTCGTGTTAGAAATCACGTGCTCGTACAATTGCTATAATTTAAAAATGAATTTTAAATTAAAAAATAATAAAACTTGAAACATTTTACAATGTTTTTAACAAAAAGTAATTTTTCATACAGTATTCTGCTAATTCTTTTGCATATGTTAAAAAGCACTCATTATTTTATAATGAACACAGGTTTTCAGTTATTATTACATAAGATTTTATTTTGAAATGTAAAATAAGAACTTTCAGGGTATAAAAGGAGTATTTTACTAAAAATGTTAAAAATATTATTAGCAAATTAAAATGAAAACGAGTAATAAATGAATGTAGTAATGACAATTTGAATAGTAATCAAATACTTCTTCATATTCAATAAATGAAAATATGACTAGTTGTAGCAATTTATACGCTACTTATCGTATGTGTGAGGTCTGAAATAAGTATAGGATAGGTGTGAAAATAAAAGTCATTGATTGCGGTTCTATGTGAAATATTTCGATTTATTTATGAATCCCCAATCGTTGCGAGGCGTAAAAAAACTTCCTTCACAGGGAAGGAGGAAAAAAGCTGGTTACGCATGCACGCAAATTTACAGCGAATCAGTGGATTGATATATTATTTGGTTTCGCGATGCGCGCGCGGGACAGCTCTCGGATATAAATTTATTTACAAACCCTTGCAACCAGCTGGACATTCGACCCACGCCGTGACACCGGGTCGTCTCCAACGTCTTGGAGACCAGAACTGTCCGAGAGGAAATTATTCTCTCTCTCTCTCTCTCTCTTTCTTTTCTCTGGATCAGCCACCGGGTGTTGCTGATCCTCTCCCAGGGAAGCTTAAATTCTTCCCACTGGGATTGATTCGAGATCTCTCTGGCTCCGAATCACCCTACCACCAGCACGTGCCACGACACCACGCGAATGATAACTATTATCACTTCGCGAATAACTAATTAGGGTCTCGGCTCGTACCCTTTCGCAACTTCGAAACGCAATCTTATTCTTCGGCGAAGCGTGAGAATGAACCTGAACGACCTCGTGTTTTTAAACCTATTGATTTCATGCGCCATCCCGCTAATTATCTAGCAGATTTTTAGCGTGTTTTCGTCATTTATTTTTCTATTATGTTTCTTTTTCGCTCCAACTGCAAACATCGAGCGGGAATTTCCAAAATACTCCAGCCACTTATTTTCCCGCATCATTTTAACGATCTCCAACACTAGTTTAATCTTATTAATAAAACTTATTTACTAGAAAAAAATATAATCATTAGTTGGTAATTTATTTTGTAGATGCATTTACTATTGATTAATGCTATTGATAGATAGTAACATACTCAAACAAGTTTATATAATTATTTTCTAATGTCGAGTATATTTTTTAAATACTTTAAAAATTATTTAAAAATTTGAATATCTTTTCAAATAGTACTCGAAATATTAATAATAATATTATTCGAGTTATAACAGATGTAAAGATTTTAATTGTAATACATATACATTATATTTTTTTAAATATTTATATCATTTCTTCTATTCTGTAATATTTAGCATTTTTATAATCATAAATATTGTATATTTTATTATAAAGTATATTACATTTGAATACTCCCTATATATAAAAAAATTTATGATCATGCTACTTATATTTCTTTAAATATATAAATATGAATTTTGTAACAATATATAAAATTATTATAGGAATACTAAATTTTGATAATGAAATTATTCATTAAATTAAAATATGTGCGAACATTAAAACTTAATGTTTAAATAAATTAACTTTTTAAAGCTAAAAATAGTAAGTAATTTAATCATATTTTACAATAACTATTCCGAATAATATTTTTTATGTATTGAAAAAGTTAATTAACATGTTTTAATACACTTTATATGATACAAGAAATACAAAGTATCTAAAATAAATAGAGTAAAAAATTTTATAAAAAAAAATCTTTCTAATCTGCTGCAAAATTTGATAATTTTTTAATAACTACACAATATTCGGAACCGCGAATGGAAAGGGTTTTTCTTTTTACTTTTCTACCCTTAGATTTATATGTATAAAATATATAAACAGAACGTATAAAAAACAAACTTAATGTTTTGCCTTCGAAATTTTAATATATATTTATATAAATAAATGGTACCGATAAAATTTAATGATACGTAGAATTTTTTAATAAAAACATTTCTAATATTTTTAAATATTTCAAAATGATTTGTTAACATTTATTTTAATAAAATATATACATATTTCTTTAGAAAATTTGAAATTTAAAATTTATTTAATAAGTACAATTAACTATTTTATAGCAAATATAATATAGTATTATACATACAATGCGCGTAAAAATAGAGAAAAAATCATTAAAAAATTTTTCTTATAAATATATTTATTTTAAGATTTTTCTTATATCAAATTGTAAAGTGCTAATACAGTTTAAATTAACCAAATATATATTATTTTAACTACGTGTATCATCACATTTCTGAAAAATATAATCTAAAATAAAAATATTTGTGGTATAAATATTGTTTATATCCTTTAACTAAAAAAATTGAAAATTTGTTAGTGATAAAAAATTTTGAACTGAAAACAAAACTTTAATAAACCTAGATTATAATTTATGTATTTACATATTTAATGTCATATATTACCAAAATATTTTTAAAATTATAGATATTGACAAATATATTTTCTAAATAATTATAAATTAAATTATAGCCCGTTAAAATGAAAGGAAGATACCCTAAGTATTTTATTATTTTTATATTATTGAACATGATTAAACTTACTAAAAATTAATAAATTTAAAAAAAATAATATTTTTATAAACAAGTATATTAATAATAAATAAATTTAAATGAAATTATATTACAAAAATAACTATGCTTACTGGGATCCTTTACAGCTGTAATAACAAGACGAAATCCATTTGTATCAGTACCCCAGGCATCTGTAACGTACTTTAAAGTAACAAAGTTGGTATGTGTATAGATGGCTCCCACACTCTGCATCGTATTCCTACAGGATAGATCAGCCTGTAATTTAAAAAATAATTTTTTTATTATAATATGAAAAAGAGTTTTATTATATCCAATTTATAATTAAGAATTTTATTAACAACTTTATAAAAACATGTTTCTCTGCAATATAAATTAAAATCATCATTATTTATAAAAATAATTCATACTAATTTAACAGTTTAACTGAAATTCATTTTGAAATTAATTTCGTTTTATTATCTATTTAATTAACGCATTTACAAAGTATTTTTTATTATTTCAAACTTTTCATTTAGGTTTGTAAAATTTAATCGATTATAAAACTGGATACTTACAAATTATTTTGCTTTTATTATTATGTTAAATGTTATTAATTATTTAAATATAAGAGCAAAAAATTTTTTATAACAACATATTTATGTTGAGGTACTTTCTAAATTTTATTTCTGATACCTGTAAAGAATATATATATATATATATATAATTAAATTTTATTATATTTTGAATGAAACCTTTCAATTTGTTTTGGCCTCGTGAATTCTTTTTTAGATCTACATCGATTCACAATTATAATCTTAGTGATTAAGAAGTGTGAGCGAATGAACGGGAAAAAATCAACAGGGATAATTGTAAATCAAGCGAGGGAAAGTTTGATCAGGAAGAATAAAAATTAGGATAATTACATATTAGTCTTTTTAGTAACTTATGCGTGCTTAGCTCTTCCTTGGCGGCTAAATTATACATTACGCATGATTTGCATATAATGTAAAGATTATTGTTTTATTTACCCACAAAAAATGACCACGCTCATGTGTCTATACCAACGTGATGATTTAAGATGTATTCATTAGTATCGCTAAAATCTTCCTCTTAATATTAGTTATTAATAAAGGTTCGAAAATAATAATGTTTATTTTTGCTGCAACGTCAATACAATGTATTTCACATATGAGTTCGGCTGTAAATAATAATAGTAAAAACATATATACTAAAAAGAGAAGATAAGAATAGAAATAAGAATAGACCAATAGTATAGACAAACTTATTTTGTAGTTATAAAAATCGTTTATTTCGATTTAGATACGGAATATAAGTTCTTTAATTTTCGATCAGATTTCTCTATTCGCGAGCATTTTCTCACTACAACATGCTCTTTTAGTTGCATAACAAAGATCAATTAGAAACTAATTTTAATTAATTAAATAATCATATATAAAGTTATTCCGGGTTTAATTTAAACTTATGCGCAAAAATAAATTATTACAATACTTAATTGAATACATTATATAGTATTATAATGTTACTATGATTTTCTTTATCAACCATTAATTCATAAATATATTGTATTAATTTTCTTTTAAAACTTTCATAACGTTTTCTCGAGCTATTCTAATTATTTCATAATAAACTATACATAAGTAAAGATTCTGAATTTTATATAAATTATGAAAATTATTATTGCTTTTTTAAAATAAATGTTTAAATAATACTTTTACCAAACAAAATTTATGCTGTAATTGTACCAGAATCTTTACGTTTAATATTTTATAGACGTATACAATATTATTTTATATTAGATAATTAATATTAGTACGTAATTAATAATATAATAATATTTAAAATTACACACTTATAATAATTTTCAATGGAAACACATTCATGACTATTTTATCAAATTAGTTAAAGAAAACTATTAAAAAGTTTTAATGTGATTATTTGATTAAACATACAAAAAAATATTTGTTAATATTATATTGTACATTTATAAATATTTAAAATCTTTTATTAATTTTTAAATACTTTAATTTTCTTATAAAATTGCAACAGTTTAACTTATTCATCAATTATTGCTGTTAAAACCTAGTCTTAACGGCAACGTAGCAACGGAATATAATTTAACTGTAAATTTATCGCAACGGTCATTAGAGCGAATTTTTCTGGCTTCGACAAAACGATCAACGTTCAATATTATAAATTTCTTGTAATTTTTATATGCAACGGCTTTTAGAAGGAATTTTTGGAAGAGCCAAGCGCGTATCGACGCCTGTGAATTCACATGTTTTCGAGCAAAAGCGAAGACGGACGGGAGCGCGTGATTTCTTTTTCCCAAAAATATTAATATCCCGGGCCAATAGAAACGTAGATTAAAAAGCTATCCCTATTTAGGGACAAAAAATTGTTTATAAATAGAGCGAATTCGCGAGAGAAAGCCACTACTAGTCTTGCTCTTGCATAGTTTACAATGGGGTAATCGTCAGTCGTACTCCATATAATTATAACTTAATTATTATAAAAATAAAGTCACTTATTTAAAAAAGAACTAAGTGTGAAGTTCATTTTCTCTTAGCGTGGTGTTATATCCTTAAAATCTTGCATATAGCCTACGATATATGTAAATGACAAATAAATGCACAACTCGTTGAGTCGACGAGTGCAAGGCACCTGGTCGTGTTAGAAATCACGTGCTCGTACAATTGCTATAATTTAAAAATGAATTTTAAATTAAAAAATAATAAAACTTGAAACATTTTACAATGTTTTTAACAAAAAGTAATTTTTCATACAGTATTCTGCTAATTCTTTTGCATATGTTAAAAAGCACTCATTATTTTATAATGAACACAGGTTTACAGTTATTATTACATAAGATTTTATTTTGAAATGTAAAATAAGAACTTTCAGGGTATAAAAGGAGTATTTTACTAAAAATGTTAAAAATATTATTAGCAAATTAAAATGAAAACGAGTAATAAATGAATGTAGTAATGACAATTTGAATAGTAATCAAATACTTCTTCATATTCAATAAATGAAAATATGACTAGTTGTAGCAATTTATACGCTACTTATCGTATGTGTGAGGTCTGAAATAAGTATAGGATAGGTGTGAAAATAAAAGTCATTGATTGCGGTTCTATGTGAAATATTTCGATTTATTTATGAATCCCCAATCGTTGCGAGGCGTAAAAAAACTTCCTTCACAGGGAAGGAGGAAAAAAGCTGGTTACGCATGCACGCAAATTTACAGCGAATCAGTGGATTGATATATTATTTGGTTTCGCGATGCGCGCGCGGGACAGCTCTCGGATATAAATTTATTTACAAACCCTTGCAACCAGCTGGACATTCGACCCACGCCGTGACACCGGGTCGTCTCCAACGTCTTGGAGACCAGAACTGTCCGAGAGGAAATTATTCTCTCTCTCTCTCTCTCTCTTTCTTTTCTCTGGATCAGCCACCGGGTGTTGCTGATCCTCTCCCAGGGAAGCTTAAATTCTTCCCACTGGGATTGATTCGAGATCTCTCTGGCTCCGAATCACCCTACCACCAGCACGTGCCACGACACCACGCGAATGATAACTATTATCACTTCGCGAATAACTAATTAGGGTCTCGGCTCGTACCCTTTCGCAACTTCGAAACGCAATCTTATTCTTCGGCGAAGCGTGAGAATGAACCTGAACGACCTCGTGTTTTTAAACCTATTGATTTCATGCGCCATCCCGCTAATTATCTAGCAGATTTTTAGCACCTTTTAAAACGAAAAACGTACAGTAAATGATATGGAACAAAAGAAATAGAAGAGAAAATCGAAGAAAAATATAATAAAAGTTATAAAATGAGATATACATAATTCCTAAAGTGCCTCAAAAACTATACGAGACCAGCCAGTATAAGGATGAAAGGAAAATTATATCGATGTACGACCTAACCTCACAGGTACACGCTATCTATGAGGGCGCCACGCGCATCCTTATCATCTCCGTTCCACATGAGATCTATGGTTGCACGTCTCTTTTGGGAGAAATAGGAAAAAGATCTTCACAGTCAATTTCAGCGATGCCTTGACTTCCAATGCCAACATAACCGCTCACACAGTCGCGTATTTCTGTTCCTTGAAGATCGACGTTCTTGTTCTCAAGGCCGCCTTTATCAACGAGATATTAAAAGCAAACATTATAGACCATTATACGGCTATTAAAACATTAGAGCTAACCTATTTTATGTAAAACTAGTCTCACCTACGCCCAATAACCATTAAATTCTTCTTGTTAGCTAATAAATCTTTATTACTTGGGCTTTTTCCATTAGTAATTTTTTAGTGAATTTCTTCCTCAAATGTACGCCTCTTTTTATAAATGAAAAAAATTATATAGTTCAAGAAGCAAATTATATTTTTAAAAGTCATACTTATAACAAAAATTTACTTTATACAGTACTAAATTATTATACAATTCCTTTCTGAATTTGGTTTTAAAATTATTTTTATATATGTGTTAGATAAATGCATTAAAGCAATAAAAAAATAACAATATATCCTATTGAATAAAATTATATTGTAATGATAATTTTTATATTAATTATTATATAATTATGTGCTTGATTAAAAATTACTTTAAATTAAAAAGTACACCCTCATATTTATATTTAAATTTTAATTCCAGATGTTAATAATTATAAAAATTTAAATTTACATTAAACTGAATATTGATAATCGACATATTTTAAAACAAGTGAATTTAAAGTAATGTAAGGTACTTATTTTACTTCAATACATTTAATTCAATGATTATCAATTGATATCATCTTATCTAAAATAGATGCGAGAAAGAAGAAAAATAATCATCAACAGCGAACTAAACGATGAAAAAACTGTATTTGATTAATGGTGCAAGTTTTCGCTGCATATTCATTTTATCAATGTATATACATATATAGACTCTCGGCCTATATGGAATTAATAATGTCTCTTTAGAATTGATTAGGATTCAACCACACGATTCGAGATATAAATTCGTTTTTAACGACGATTTCAATATTTGTAAGCTCGGATCAAATTTAAGTTTAAAAATTATGGAATAATATTAAAAATTAGATAATTAAATTTTATATTATAATTTTATGAGAAAATATTTACCAAAACATATTCAGAAATTTGATAAGCAAAATAAAATATTTGTTTTGTATACAAAATAAAATCTTAACGAATAATTTCTAGAATAGAAACTATATTAAATAAAAAAAAGGGCATATTTGGGCTGTATACATTTGCCTATTAAGTTTCTATCATCAGGATTCGCAATATCGAATAGTAAAAAAATTTTGTACTACCACTGAAGGAAAAATATTACTCCATTGGGTGAGTTACGTTATGATTCTGAATGGGATGATCGTATATTATCGCTCTTTATTAAATTTTAATTATGACAAATTCTAAAATAAATACATTGAAATTGGAAAAACGACTCTAAATACAGTGAATGTGTAATTAAATAAAATATATTTCTATACTCAAATTTTTCTTAATTATAATAATTAATATAAAAAGAAATACATAAGCAATATTGATTATTTTAATTTAGTAGTAAAGTATAATGTAATTCGTTAAATATTTGAAATTACAATACAATGACTTAGCTTGTTGTACGATAATATAGTAAACAATTGCATTTAAGCAAAAAGGATTTCATAAAAATTCTAAAGATCACTAAATATTCGTGTATTTTATTTTCAGAATGTTATAAATATAGAAACACTGTGACTTACTTTAAAATTACCAACAGAGTGTGCTCCGTCATAAATGTATAAGTGGTCGTTGCAATCCAACTGTAATCGATCGAACTTCAGCATAAATCGTTGAACTATACTGAATGTTTGGAACGTTACAGCGCAATCGAGGTTCCTTTCATTTTGAGATGTAATTACAGCCCCATCTACCTTCCAATACAAATCCCGCATGAACTGAGTTTTGCAGAGATTGCTCATTAAATCTGAAATATGAGAATAAAAATATAAATTAAAAAGTTATAAAAAAATATATTGATAATTCAAACTTATTTTTTATATAATAAACATTTATCCTTCTTATTTCTTATACAGTAACATGTAATGAACTAATAAAATTAAATTAATGGTAAATAAAAATATACTCTTAATATTAATAAATCTTAAAAGAATCCATTTTTATCTTATCCCTTAGCATTAATGGTTTCTAAAATATTTTTATCTTATAGTAATTAAGAAAGTTGTGTTAATATTTTTTAAACAATTTTACTAACGATTTCAATTGTCTTTGAATAAATAATATGATACAATTATAAATCTTTGGAACTATTTTATTACATAAAATTTCTTTATTAATACATATTACTTACAATACGTACTGTAGGATGAATTTAAATATTAAAATTTTAATTCACGGACAAAATTCGAAATTTCAGGTTAAATATGAAAGCAAATTTTTTAAAACGAATTTATACTTTCCTGTTAACTAAATAGTACTTTTTAATTTCATATTTTAAATGTATAATTGAAACTTTGCTTCATTTATACACTTCATCAAATATTGTGCGCCAATAATATTTATACAACTGAAAAAATATTTCAGCTAATCAATCAAACGTAGACAAAATGAAGTAAAAAAATATATAGAATTATGGCTAAAAATATGGGAAGATAAATAAATATGCAGAGGTGCACTCATTAAAGGCATAAATGTCTTTAATCGTTTAATGGAAACAAAAAATGGATTTGAAGCTTCTAAGATTTAATCAGGATCCATATGTTTAATGTGATTTCGAGTGACCTATTTAACATAGCAATTGTTAAAATATACTTATTAAAGGATAAAAGAAGATCGGAGTAAAAAAATTATTACTCGAAATTTACTTCTTATAGTTTATAATGAGAAAAGAGTCGCATCGGAACGTGTGCGAAGTTGGAGCTTCTGCGGTTTTCCGCTTACAGAAGTTGACCAATTCCTCTTTTTCCCGTTTTTCCTCGCATTGTTGCCAGGTTCTTTCAGGGGTACACCCCTCCCCCCAACTATCTACTCCATTTGAGTAAGGGAATCCCGTAATTGTTCTCGGTTTTGAGCCTACAGTATCTATCCTTCTAGCTTTTTTTCTCGGGAAGGTTTTTCCCGAGTCTCCGATCTCCCGCATCGCCTCGGTTTGTCGTCCCAACCTTTCTACAAAAGCCCGTAGATGGACGGTACGCAGGTACACGAAGGATATAGTTTAGATACTACTGGAGGGGGGGGGTCCTCGGCACACGCCACAATCTATCGAATTTTCACTGTATATTCTTCTTTCCTCTTAATCGAACGCGAAAAAAAAATCAAAGCATGTTAATGTTTCAATATTAATATTTCAACAATTTGAGATTAATGATAAAGAGGTGAGTGAGAAGAAAGTTTAGAAGACTTACATATTTTAGATATAATCTACAATGCATTTTATTGCGTTAAAAAACCTCTTTCGGTAAAGGAGAAAAAGCATTCAATGTAACTACCATTTGACGATATCTCGTGTCGTCGAATGCAATCGAATTTAACACTTACTTATTCACAGATTTCATTGGTCGCACCGCGAGAAAGGTTTACAAAAAACTAAATTTATTAAAGTTATTAAAGTAAAACACTCTCTATTAATGAGGTATCTTTTCAAATCTGAAGAATTTGTAAACCATACGAAAAAAATAGGTATAAAAACAATTTGTATATATTCTATATTTTTATTTTAAAAGTATTACTAAGGTTCATCATTATTACCTTTGTAAATTTATTTGTTAAAAGTAATTACTTTTGCATTAAAAAGCATTTATTTTATATAATTAATCAATATGTATTCGTAAAATTTTGTCTTTTTTTCGCAAAATGAACCACGTGGACCAGGTGGCTTACAACATACAAGATTATTCGAAGGCTTTAGATGAAAAAAAATTTTACTACTACTGAAGGAAAAATATTACTCCTTCGAGTCAGTTACGTTACGATTTTAATTGCATTAAATTGTAATTATAACAAATTCTAAAATAGCATACATTAGAATTTCAAAAACTGCTCTAAATACAGTGAATAATATGCGCTCATCCTGTCTTGACCACGCGATTATGCTAAATTAAAACTGAATATCGTTATATTATATTATAAATATTATTTATAAATAACAAACGTATATGCATACTTTTTTACTGAGAGGTTTATTATATTTTCTATATAAATATTAAAATATTTTAAAGATATTTGTATAATTATATATACGTAGAAAACAAAACAAAAATTAAGTTCTTTAAAAGATAAATACTTTCATATGGAATTAGCACATAGTTGTTATTGAATTTTTAAAAAATTTAAATTATAATAGAGAATTTTAGTCACAAAATTTTAACTATATAAAAATATTAAAAAAATATTTATTATATTAACTTATAATGAAAAAAAGAAGTCATTTTATAGTCATATAACATTTTAATTTTCTAACACATGATTAATCTTATTTCTAGTATTTCAAAATTAAACCAAACTTAATGAGAGTTCGTATGCCTCGAAGATTTTTTAATTCTAATAAAAGCATATAATTAAATATAAAACCTGATATTTATAATATTGATCATTAATTTAATATTGCAATACGTAATTCAATTATTATACATTTAAAACTGAATTCATTTCTAAATTTAATTCTAGTTTTCTATTTTCATAATAACTAGAAATTGAAATAAATGATTTTTAAATCATTTTGCTTCAGAAAATTTCATATTTTATTCATACTTTTCCATAAGTTATAATTTGCTAATCTATATAGAATTTAAATAATTATATATGAAAAAGCAGTACTTTTTTAGAAATAAATTACTTTAATTTTGAATGTTTTATTTTAATGTAATTATAAGACCGAATAATTAACAATTTTAATCATTATAAATTAATTTTGAAATTTATTAAAACTTTAATATTATCTTTATAAAAATTCAAGTATTCCGAAACATTAAATAATAACATATCTAATTAATTTCTTTCTTTTATAGACGTTATAGTTTATCCACATCATAAAAGCTAAAAAATTTCTAAAAGCTTTATGAAATAAAATCCAATCTAATATTAGTTATATACTTTCGAAAGCAACAACGGATGATAAAAGAATCTCTTAAAGTTTTCAGTTTACAATTTTATACGTGATTATACAAAGTAAATTAAAAACTTACTAACAATTATTTCATTTAATATTAAGATTTTTGTTATAAATACTATTAGAAGCGATTTATTTATATACAGCTATTTAACTAATCTTCAGAATTAAATAAAACATCCTAAATGAATGTAAATTATACATTATACAAATATAAAAATAATCGCTAGTCATTAAAAGAACATTCTATAACGTTTATGTATATCTGTAACAATTTATATGCTACTTATCATATGCATGAATTCTTAAGTGCAGAGAGATTAGAGGAGAGAAAATTAAAAAGTTATTGTTCTTCGATTCTACTTAATTTTATTTATTTGTTAAATCCTAACCATCACCAGGGGTGGAAAAAACTCCTTCGCCGGTAAGAAGGAAAGAGCCTAATTTACATTATCTAAATAAATAATTGTATTACCCGAATCAGTCATGCGACGTGCGCGGGATAGCTCTCGCAGATGATATCGTGTCTTCGGACAGAGTGACCCCGGGATCCACCTTGTCCCGTCGAGACAATTGGCACCTTTTTTTTATTTGTTTTTGCACGGGCTTTCAGATTATGGGGCTATCCGAAATCGCACCGAGCGGGAATTCTCCATTTCCCCTACAAATCTTTATCTTTATACATTATATTAACGATCTCTAACAATATCTTAGTATAAAATTTCTCAAAATAAATTTTTTACAATTTTATTTAAATTTAATTATATTCATACTATTTATTTCTATTAGTAGTATAAATCCGGTTAAATTATATAAAAAAATTTAACTTTTGTTAATAACACACTTTGAAATACTACTATTTTTAATTATTTACAGAAAACGGAATTTCTTCGAAACCATCGTCCTCGCTTTTCGACTGTTTAGCATTAAGACTCGCTTTGTACATAGTAATGTAATTCGCAATAATTCGCGGTAACGTATCGTCTTTCATGAGCTACCTTAGAAGAGGGGAGATGCAAGTTTTTAGTTGCAAAATATATAGTTGGTTGTCCTCTAACCTTCGTAAGGCAAGCAATGTGATTACCTCCGCATTGCTACTTAATAGAGGAAATATAAACTGACAATCACGATACGATTAATTCCTTTATCCGCGGATAAAGGCTGAAATTAAAGAATGAAGTAAGGAGTTTGTGTATGCTTATTCCAACGGAAGGCGACTGCCAATACGAGGCGTCTGCGGAGATACACTGGCTCTGACGACCTGGTTGAAGGGATTGGGAACTGGGAGGGGGGCACCAGGTCAGCCCTCCTCCCTCATCTCTGCGGGGACCGTTAAACTAAGTCGAATTCAGCGGTGAAATAGGTATTTTAGTTATAAACGCCTGGACAATCGCGTGCGTTAAATACGAAGCGAGATTTTTCATCCTTCAATAGAGAAGCAGGTTTTTTATGCCTCGTAGGAAGAGGAACTTAAATAAACCAACTTCTTTTATTAGCGAAAATTCAAAGTGTTAATTATTTGCCAGCAACCTCATCCCTAACCCCTTTCTGAATAATAATAAACATAAAATTAAGGCTGCAACAGAATTGCTAAGACATCCTTACTTTAGAGAACTCTAGCCTACCGTACATGTATCAGAAAAGTTTATTTTTCTGCAAACTGAGGCGAAAAATTTATTTAAATATTTCTTGGATAATATTGCTTTATTATATCTGGATGTCTCCTAGGTACTTAGTATGGCCATGTTATATATCACCAGCAGCAATGTAATAAATGGCGAATAATTAATATACGCTCAATTCTAGAATCATTTCTCGATTACTCCTTAATCTATTTAAGATTTTCATGTGTGTATTTAGATACATATGTAACAATTATAATGTTTCTTTTCTAAATAAATTTTAGATACAAGATATCATTTATATGAACATTTTATATGTATATGTAATATGTCAAATGATTCATCCATATTAATTTTTTTATCCAACCTGACAACTGTATTATTGTACTTTTCCATACATCAGAAATAATAGAAGCGATAATTTATTTATTTTGTATCATTACTGTTGAATGCATTTCATTTATATTTGAATGCATAACCCGATAGGCTCTTACTAAGCAGACATCCTATGAAAGCGAACAGCAAACATAAAATTTGTTTTTTTTGTTGTTTTTTTCATTCGTCTATCCCGACCAAACAGTGGACTCGCGTTCATCGTTGCTTACTTTTTTATCACACATTTTCCTTTCAAACTTTATATCAAACATGTTTATAATTTTATCTGTTATTATTTAACAATTATAAATTTTACAAATTTTATACATAATATGTTTTTGTACATTATTTTTATTATTTATTAATCGTTTTTTAATGTACAATCTGTAACATTCTTATTGATGACCTGTAATCTTTACAATTTTTATGCGATTCTGTACATTATAATTATTATTTATTTCTTATTATTTAAATTATAATTGGTAACATAGTTAAACTTTTAAGAGAAATTTTATATTATCAAAAAATAACAAATAATAATAATAATTGTTATAGTTAAAATAATTTATTACATTTTTGAATATCAATAGTAAATTATCTACATAGTCCATTTATATCAGAATAACGTAAATTTGAATGCGATGTAAAATAATTTTAAAATAACCAAAATCTGTTTGAAATCAATTTGAGTAAATTCTATTTAGATTATAATTATAAAACAATTAGGAACTATTATAAAATAATAAGGCATCACTTTTATATTATATATTTTTAGGACTACAGATATTCTATATGTTGTATATAATTCTATATACCATTATATTTACGGAATTATAGGTATGTTTACAATAAGAAGTATAAGCCATTGTTAAATTTTATTTGCATATGCTATAATTTTTTTCTAAAATGATTTTCTTATAAATTTAATGTTAACTTTTAATCTAAATAATAGTTTTTTTAATGTTTTAAATAAATACATTCTTTATATGTTATAATTTTAAATAAATATTCAAATTTTATATCATATCTTATATTCTAATTACTTTAAAATATTTAAATTTATACAATGTATATACAATACAATAACACACACAATAAAATATTATAGACCTAATAGAATGAAATAATTTTTTCAAACCTAATCAATGAAACAGTAAAATAAAATAAAATAATCGACAGATTTATAGTATAATTATTATTAGAAAGTAAAAAAGATAAGTCATATTTTTAGCAATTATTGCAAATAAATTTTATTCAAATATTGTCTGCAAAATTAAAATCTTATTTCTTCTTATCCAAGATATATACTATAAGATAGGAATTATATTAAACTATTTCGATTTTAAAAATTCAAATAATACATAATATAAAAAGTATTCGAAAAATGACTTAATATATAAAAATTATAAAAAGACGTATAAGATACCTATTAAATTTGCACCATTTAGGTAATAGGCTATAGATATAATTGTAAGTCAAACTACAAGAATAAAAGTAAAATTAAGGAAGCCTTCTTTTTTTTTAAGTATGCTTTTTTATTTTACAGAAATCTTACATATCCAAATCGAGAGACAGCACTCTATATTTGGACTTTTCAATTGCGTGATATATACCACGTTCAAATAAAATTTTACAATACACTGCAAATACATGAAGGTAAACACTTGGAAAAGTAAAAATAAGAATGTCAAAGAATTCTATAAAATTTCTCAAGCTTTTACTATAAAATAAATAGAAAAATGGTAAAGGCACTAGCATCTATGTATCAAGCGACTTCTTCTATCGAGCATAGAAAATAAAATCAATAAAATATGCAGCAACCCTGCAATTCTAGTTGCTTATTTTGGTAAGTAGTTTCGTTCTTGTCATCTCGGATATTCAGTGAATCTACCTTCTTCATTCTTCTTCTTTGTACTCGCGACATAACCAACCAAATTTCCTATTTCCAGTTTTTAAACATTAGGTCTTATTACAATTCTGTTATTAAAAACCATCTTTGATTTTTGTGATTTATAAGTATTTAACTCTGTACAATGTAATTTTTTGACAAAATAAATCAAAAATATATTTAATTTTATACAATTACATGAATGGAAAATTTCAATATATTAAGTAAAATATGTTAAGTATTTAGAAAATTTATAATAAAATTAAAAACTTAAAAAAATTAATTTAACATTTTGCTTAGTACAAATTTATTTAATTCAATAGAAAATTTGAGGTGATTTATACATCTTTGGTAATAGAATCCTATTATAACGTAAATGTAAATAAATCAATCATGTACGTATGTGCATGCGAGCAAGCATGCATGTATATTAGATTAAAGAATGAAGAGAAATAATGGATAATCAGCTAGATATAGGAACCTTAACTAACTAGCTTAATCTTAACGAACCCTAACTCTTATCCCAATAATACAATTGTTCTTTATTCATTATGAATATTTTTTTTATATAATATATAAATTTCTATCTACATACTTAATATTATCGTTAATGTGTACTTTACATTATCATTAATTAATGTATTAATTTATGTATACTTATAGTTATGATAATGTATCATAACTGATGTCCCTTAACGCCTCGTGCGCGTTGAGCGGAGTATATAATATAATCAATTGAAAAGTAACGGATTCGATCGCGCAAAGCAAAAGAGAGCAAATTTTTTTATGGATGTATGTTAAATAATAAAAAAATATTTTGTTCGTTAAACCCATAACCGTTGCCTTTTTATGCAACCTCTCCTTCCCATCTTCCGAACTTATTGACTTTTATAATAAGAATAAAAAAAAATTAAAATCGTGCTTTCAAATCTCGAACAATATATGATCATTTATATTTGATACTTAGTTAAGTATACATACACAAAAAATGCAAATATAATCCAACAAAAACATAT
This sequence comes from Ceratosolen fusciceps, assembly GCA_018883505.1. Lineage (NCBI taxonomy): Eukaryota > Metazoa > Arthropoda > Insecta > Hymenoptera > Agaonidae > Ceratosolen > Ceratosolen fusciceps. The sequence goes on along the minus strand of RCIC01000012.1, from coordinate 6,707,190 downwards.
ATCATTCTCTGTTTTATATGTATAACCTAAATAAAAATTTTATTTCATTAAATAGAATTCACTTCTGAAAATATTTAATATAAAAATTTTGTAGTCAACGATTAAATATATTATTTACTTTTCTAAACATAAAATTGAAATTCATTGCATCTAAAAAAGCTTACATTTATCTTACTATTTTCTACATCTATTTTTAATTAAACAGCTCTCAACACTGTGGAGATTTAATTATGTGACTATATATTGCATTTAACTGGTTTGGTAAAAAAAAAGTAAAATTTTGTAACGAGATAGTATAATTACATCTTAATTACATTGTAACGATATTTGTTAGTACACGTGACAAAAAAGAAATTAAAATTATAAAAGATTGACTTGATTGAGGAGGAAAATTAACGTTTTTTCCTCTTTAAGTGTAAATTTAATTGATTCAAAGGGATTATTTTAAGCAGATTTACCAAAATAATAAATTAATTACTAAATTTTATTTTTTAATTTCGGAATGTAAAAAAGCCTACTTTTGATGAAGGAAAAAAAGGCCTTTATTTGAATTCCACGTTCATTTATGTTGCGACAATAATACAAACTATTTACGAAATCGCTGCCTTATCCATATTTGTTTTAAATTAATTGCACTCGCAAGCCTACGCAATCCTAGACTTTGCTATCCCATACGTTGACCCACAACACCTTACTGCCACAAACAACCTTTTCCTCGATGCTCTATACCTCTTTTCCATTGCACGTATTCTTTCGTATCTTCTTGACACTTAACACCTCAGGCTTTTATCATGTTATCTCTATTTTCATCTTCCTAACCTTAATTTTAATTTTTTCTCGAACATATTACCATTAACGTATACTGCTAATCATTTATTTTTCTTATTAGCAAACATAAATTCATTAACTCGCGCTTTCTCTACTTCTTTTTTTCTTTTAAACCATCATTATACCAGAATTATAACATAATCATTACAGAATTATATAAATCAAGGTAGATGCTTAAATGATAGAAAATTTTATTCATTATATAAAGCTAAAGCAATATATAATATAAAAAGTATATTTTATTCCTCCTCTTTCTTTTACATTCAGCATTGAGGAATCGATAAAATGAAAAGTTTATCTCTTGATTTTCATTACTGAAACCGCTAATTCCTATGATCTCATATGGGTAATGACAAGATTATCTTTAATTCGATATACCAGAATAAATAAATCTAAATATCGGAAAACTATAGTAAGAAGCAAAGACAATTATTCCAATTATTATGATAAGTAGAAAGAAAGAATACCACGCAATCCTGGTATTTACAAGCTTTATAAACAAGATAGAAGGAGCTTATATATATTGTATGTAATATATAGCTTCAATAATCTCGATTGAAGTATCGAAGAAACATAATGACGTAGATGAAGTAGTAGAGGTTTGCTAACATCCAGTGGCTCCGACGAAACAAATCAAAACGATTTAAAAAATACCTCCGGGCGTTCCATATCTTACCGAGTAGCTTATCCGAGGACGAAAGGAGACATTTATTAATGGTTAAATAAAATCCATAATGTTATAAATGCTCGTTATGTTATAATACTGTGAACTTACATTGGTATGAACAGAATTATTGGTAAGTTCTAATAAAATGGTTTTTATTATGTTTAAATCTCGTAAATTTAAACTTTATTTGTATATTATGTCATCGAAATTTATTGAATGTAATCACAGTTATATTATTAACAATAATATTAAGAAATAATTAAAAATATTTTTGATTCAAAATATATAAATTTGTAAGAATGAATAAATAAATATTTATTAAACAAACATAAAATATTTAAAAGAAAATTAAAATGCATCTATTTCCTGTAATACCTAAAAATTAAGAAAAAACTTTTTAATTTAATTATATTATTTTTAAATACAAACATTAGCTTAACGAGTATATAAAATTTTATTATTTTAAATATTAGTTTATTACTATTTTAAAATTATTTTTAGCACAAAAAGTAATTAATTTTATGATTATAATTTACTATTTGTAATTTTTTATATTTAAATCTGGCCGTTCGATGAATAATACGTAATATTTTTATTGAATCTTTCAAATACTATATTAACATCCTATTATTACTAAAATTAATTCATTATTCTGTAATTATATTAAAATCATATAAGTATATAATATTTATATTAATGATATTCAAATTTATTATAAATCGTTAACAATTACAATGTAATAAAAAATTGTTTAGAAAATAAAAATTTGATTTTTAAATATTTTATATTAATATTTCTTGATAATGTATTTAATAATTTAATTTACTGATTTATATAATATCATTCTAACTAATAGAATTAACATATTGCTTTATAATACGTTTTAAAAATAATTTTATTAACCAGAATATTCATTTCCTACAGAATAGCGATTGGTTGATTACATTCAGAAAACTGTAATTGTAAATTTAAAATTATGTTTGTTAATTTTAATGACAACTTCGAATAATTTTTAAAAAGAAGTCAAATAAAATAAATAAACAAGTTTAAATATAAGTATATTGCATTTTATATATTATAGATTCAATTATCTGCTTAAATTTACTTTAATACCTATATAATGTAAGTTATTCTTGTAAAATAAAAGAATATATGTAATATTGATTATTTTTCAAAATTTTGTTTCAATATAAATTTCATTTAGCCCTTCATATATATACTTTAATACCTATACAATGTAAGTTATTCTTGTAAAATAAAAGAATATATGTAATATTGATTATTTTTCAAAATTTTGTTTCAATATAAATTTCATTTAGCCCTTCATATGTTATTAGCATCGTATATATCTTAGTCAATATTTTAAGCCAACTAAGTAGAAATTTAGATATAACATACAGAAAGGCATAGTAAAGAAAAGATTAATAAATTAAAAACTTCAAAATTATATATTTTTGCAAATAAAACAAAATTTTAAGCATAAAATATAAATATCATTTAAAGGAGATAAATTGTTTTCACTTATATGAGACTCACTTTAATAAAAAAAAAAAATCATACTGTATATTGTCTCATTACCTTAGTAGTTACTTAATTTAATATATAAAATTTGCAGTGAAGTCAATATCTCATATCATAACAAAAAAAGTTGCGTTATGAAATCTCACTGATGGTTTTCTACAAATTCGGCAATATTTATTTTCAGTGCGGACTGAAAAAAAAGTTTGAAATAATTGAAATAAAATATTTAGATTTGAGAATAAAAATAATAATGCGATGCATGGACGTAGCAGTATATGTAACGATGAATAAATAGATTTTAATCGAATGTTTTAAATTTGGAAATAATTCAGATATATTCGGTAATTAAAAATTAGTTATAAAAATAAAATTAGAAATTATATTGAAACTAATATAGACATTAAAGTTCATTTAAAAAGTAAAGAAAATTATAAATAAATAAATTTAATATTAACAAAATTATAAATTGATTAAATTAGATATTCATTCGAAAAAATGGTAATTGTATATTATATAATAGATACTGCAGATTGAGAATAATAAATTTACAATAAATTAGGATATAAATATTTTAATTTGATATACAAGGGTAATATCTATATAAAAAAAAAATACGATGTATCTTGAAAATTATGAGGTTATTATAATTTGTTAGATTCGAGTCGAATTTCGAAAAAAAAAATATTAATTTACATCACATATTGTTTTTTTTTTATTAAATATTAAAATATAGTATAAGCACAAAATAAAATTTTAGAATGCTTCGTTCAAAAAGTTTTTGTAGCATGGCTTAAGTATTACAATGGTCATAAACGTAATTAATCTTTAACCACTGAACATAGCGGCCAAGCAACACCAATTTTCCACTTTAGGGAACGCCATGTATGCGACAGAACCAACATACATGGAGCTTAAACGTGGTTTTTTTTCTTCTCCACCCCCCCCGCCCTTTCCCCTCTTCACACCACCCACGCCGTGTACAAACAATACACAACAAATCATGCAATTTTTGAAAACATCTATGAAAAAACACCAACAACTGACTCTCTAAATTTAAACAACACACTACCAACAACTATTATATAAAGCAACAAACACATCATTCATATACATTAAAACTCTTTCCCTTCCCCTCCCTTTTTTCACTTTTTACCCAAGCAGCAGCCCAGCCTCAACCTCCCACTAACCCACCCACCCATATAACCCCACCAACCACCACCACACCGCCCCTCTCTTTAAAAGTACACAAGATTTCACACAAAAAGCTCGATTTCGAATAAAGCTCCCTCCCCCTTCCTCTCTCCCGCTTGCCGTTTTCCTGCCCCCTTATTTGTTAATAGGTTGATTTTATTCCTTAGTCTCAGAAAAAAATGATCGATTTTCTCCGCCGCCCCCCTCCCTTTTTCCTTCAACGAACACGACACACCTAAGTCACGGAGAATCGAACTCTCATAAGGTGACCGGCGCATAAAGTTGCGCACTAAATTAAATACAACTTCCCTTATAAAGAAAAAGGAATGATGCCTTTAACCGCGTAGCTACAATGCAACTGAACATTTTTATTTTAAAGAAAATATATAAAGAAATATATATCTTATTTTGTTATATTTATTATATATCTTTTAATATATTAAATAATTATAAAATCTGAATATTAATTAATCATCAAATAATTGAAAATATATAACTCTAAAAATTTTAATTTTTAAATATTATTTTTAAAAGCATATCTGAATAATACTACATTAGCGCCCGTATAAAAGCATAATGTAAATCTCATAAGTTCAATACGAAATTTATTAAGTTGAAAGCTTCTATAAATTAAATATTACAATTAAATTAATTACAAAATAGTATAAATTAAATGTATTTTCTTTTCAACCGAAGAAGATTATTAGTTATTTTTCATTCTTTACTTAACTATGATCACGGAATTTTTAATAAGTAATACCGGAAGAAGAAATTTAAATAAATTTATTACGATAAAATAATTATGAACTTTTTCGACTCACTCAGATATTTATTAGATAAAAATTAGATAATTAGGTCCCAACGAACTTTATATAATAATGAATAAGCGATCTCTAATATAAAACTTCGTATTATTAATATACAATAAACCTTAAAGAATGCAAAGGAATCAACTTAGTATAATATATTTATTTTAAATTTCAAAATTTTTCACATACCAATTTGAAATAAAATAAATTTGGACACAAATATTGCACTTATTTATGCAACTATAATTTAAAATAAATAAAAATTAAATTAAATACATAAAAAATTAATTAATATTAATATAAATACACAATTGAATTGTGAAATAAATTTTTGGCGTAATTTTGGACAATATCATGAAAAAAAGAGGATGCCTCCAAGCTCTAAAAGCGTAATTGCTTAAAATTCTCATTGATTTCATCTTGGCCTCCAACTGAAAAAGGGAGGAAATGAAATGACGAGTCCCATAGTAAGCGAAAGGACCAAAACTCCAACTGGGAAAAACCCCCACTACCAACACCGTGGTCCGCAGAAAAGCCCACAAGCCTAGCCGTTTGATGTCCCCTTGTGACCCACCTTTCGATCTAGGATAGTTCATCTTATATAAAATTATTGAAATATTAATTATTATCTATCTTAATTATTAAAAATTATTAACTATTCGTAATTTTTATTTACCCCCATATAATAATGAAGAGAAATACTTTATTTTAATTTGCCTGTATTTTCAAATACAAAGAAAATACATTATAACCCTAAAATATACTGAAATTAGACATGAGAATTGCAAAAAATGATCTTCGCTACAATAATATTTGTAAATTTTATTAAGAAATAAATTATAAAATAAATAAAAAAATACCGTTGACTAAAAGAATTTGCGGATAAATAGTTATTCAAACAATTTTTGAAAATATTCTAGATATATATATCTATTATTCATTAATTATATACTGATTATTTTTGTAATAAATAAATTAGCCTATTAATGTTATTTTCATAAATATTATTTTTTTATTCAGGAAAATTTAAATATTTTTTTTCATAAATAAATAATAAAAGGTTGTATTATTAATTTGAATGAATGACATTGCAAACACTTAGCATTACAGTTTTTGTTAATTAAGTTTCGGTTATTAGTCGTTCACATTGTAATCTATCAAAGTTTTCGCACTGATCTTTATCATCAATAATATTAATAAAATCAGCATTAAACTTAGTAGTCTTCAATTATATAAATTCGAAAGTTTCAACTAACTTATTTCCAAAGAGATCGAGTTCCTTCTTGAGCTCAATGGTGGTGATATTTTAAATAAAATTTAAAATAAAATTTTGATTGCTAAAATAAAAATTATGGAAATGTTTTAAATTTTTCAAATTGTTTACGAAAAAACATGACATATTACAAATAAGAATATAGGTTGTGAATTGATTAGAAAATACATTAATATATAAATGTCTTTTTTACTTGTTCAAGACCTACGCGTTGCGATAGTTAAATAAGCGATGGGACAACTCTGCTCCCCAGCAGGGCTGGCTCCACAAAACTTTAGGTATGGGGTACCTCAATGGGAGGTCCCATAGTCAAGACTGAAAAATAGGTAGTGAGTCTCTTTTGAGAATAAAATAACGAAACGGTTTCGAGTAATATAATAAAATCTTGTAAATTTGCGTACGTTCAAAGGCTTTTTTCCTCCTTCCCAACAAAGGAGGTTTTTTATGCCTCGTGGCGATTAGCAATTAATAAATACAGAGAAATATTTTAAATAGAAACAAACAACAACGACTTTAATTTTCCTTCCCACTATCCCACATTCCTTTACGAACTGATGCGTTTAGTCAATAGCGTATAAAGTGCTACAATACTCAATAAAAAATATTGATATAAATAATAAATCAACTTATTTTATAATAAATTATTTATAGTACTAAAAAATTTATTTAATAAAAATATCATGAATAAATTATTATCGTATAACATACAATTTACGTAAGGACCTATATGTATTTAATAAAATGTAGTAATATTTTCTCTAACGATAATGAATTCGGTATGTAGAAATAACTAATAAAATCTTTCCCCGGGAAAATGAACGTTTTACTAATTTTGTAACAAAATAAGAAAATACAATTTCAGAATTTTAAAAAAATATCTTAATACTATCTTTCTTATTCGCTTAGTAACATTCAACTTTTATAGAATAATAATAATTATTATTTTTATAGAATATCATTATAATTATAATAATAAAAATATGTTTAATTTTTTCACTGCATTTTTTAATTTAAAGCTAAATTAAATTAAATTTTAAGTATAAAGAATTTTTAATATCAAACATATATTTAATTTAATTAAACATCAATTTGATATTGTACATAATTCGTAAAACTACGTGTGATTAAAATGCCTTTGTATTATACAATAACTATTTATAATATCAAAACAATTTTATTTTTCTATAAAAATATTTTTATTATTGTATAGAAATCAGTATTATATATTGACGATTTTACAATTTTCATAAAGTTAGGCATATTTTGAAAATAAAATATAAATATAAGTTTAGTAATAATTTTTTATTTTATTCAATAAAATCATATATTTTTAATTTGAATCTAAGGTTAAGTATGGTATTAAAAATGTATAACAATGCGTAACGTATTATTTTCTCAAGTATATATAATTAAAAAAATTAATTTAATTGAAGACAAAATAAATCTATAAAATGAATCTAAATAAAAAATTATTATGTAGCTTTCAAGTCGTTTTAAATTAATGTATCTATCTTTTTTAATAAAAAGATAGATTTAAATACGATTTTTTAAATAAATGTACGTTTACTAAAAATAATTCAAATTGAAAAATTAAAAGTTCAATTTTATGCTAAGTACTTTGTTATTATCTAATCTCAAAACATGCAATACGCAAAGTATTTTCATTACAAGTTCTATTTATATAACTTTCGAACAAATACTAGACGAAATTGTCGTTGTATCAGTGATTGAGCTGTTTGAATCAAGTAAAACACTTCTCTGGCAGATTTTCTTTTGTTTTCTTTTATTTCTATCTCTCTTTTCTTTTTTCATTATAGTCGTAATTTAACAAACTATTAGGAAAAATTATTAATCCGTAGCAAGAAGACAAAGTACGTTTCATACAGCCACTTTTTATAGTTGAATATGAAATCAATTAAAGAAGCATAGAATGAGTTAAGTACACACATACAAATCGAACAAAAAAAAACCATCCACTGTCGATTGTTATTGCTATAAAACTACATAGTTTTTGTAATATGATGAGAAGCAATATTAAGGGAAATACGTCAATCATACCTTCTAGCATTTCCCGAGCTCTTAGGCCATCTTTCCATTTCCTGTTTAACCCTATTACAAGCGTATTTTTTACTCGAAACATTTCATACGCACTGTCCCATATCCTTTCATAATATTAATGGACACGCACAAGATGGATCGAGCTCAGTAACGGGAATTCTTGTATAACTGTAAAATATGAACCATGTGTATTCGAACAGTATGACGCGAAACTTCAGTGTTTACTGAATATTTCGTAACATATTAAAACGGAAATATAAATTATGGTAATGATCAAAAGAAAATAAGCAGCTATTAAATCCCTCCTTCATTTTTCTCTTATAATGGTATTAATTACGAATGCAGCTCATTATTCGAAGAACCTTAGCAGAATAGTGAAGCTTTGATAAGACAACAGTTCAGATGAGCAAACAAGTTCTATGAACTGATGGAATTGATTTCCCAGTCGGAATTTCGCAATTGGTTTCATTTATCGAGAAAACAGAGTACGCTTCTATAAACTCAATACAGATATAAGTCCTTACCACAATCACGAATATCGATGCTACTTTAACATCAAATCAGACAAATAATTTTCTTTCAGATGCAAAACGTTCATTTTACTAGTCTAAGAGTTATTAAAGCAAATATCAAATTACCGAGATCATCTCTATTTTCAATGAGAGCACAAAAACTGTCCGTTATCTTTTAAGATGGCGATTTTTCATTTTGAAGTTGTTTTCGAAAGGGAACGTGTACTACATTCATTACTTAAACTAAGCTACCACTCTCAACCGTACAAGTCTCAACCGTAAAATTTATGATACAAAAAATTAGTAAAAGTAAACGCTCAGTTTGAAAAAAATTAAATTTATTAAATTTATTAATAATTCATTTATTCCTGTTATTATTTAGATTCATCTTTTTCTACAACTTTTGTAGAACATACTAATTACATTTTAATTATATTTTTTAACTTTAATTACATAAATGTTTTATTTAAGCAAAAATATCTTCAAAAATATAAATATTGATAAATTATTAAAATACAAGGATAAGATAATATCATATACTCAATAAAGAGAGATAGAATCAAAGCTTCAATTATTCGACCAATAATACCAATAAGAATAAAACCATACGAAAATAATAATAAGCAATAAGTAAATTATTTTGTTAATTAATTAGTTTAATTATAGAAAAAAAATTTATAAATTAAATATAAACTTTTAAAAATGTTATTTAAAACACGATTAAACTCCGTACTGCCAATAATCAACTATTATTAATCGCAAATTAGAATTACGAAGCTTAAAATTCTTAATAAATATAGAAGAATATAATATTTGTTAATTTTTACTTTATTATTAATCTCTAAATAAATGTAGGTTAAATATTAAATATTGTTCAAAAATTTTAAAAATACATTCATTTTATTAAACATAGCAAAAAGCTCCTATTAGTACTGAATTATATATACCGTAACCGAATCTTATATATTTATTAATATATGCAGATTTAGTACTTCGAATAAAAAAGTATATAATCAAAAATAACTTTTTTTATTTTTCAATACTATTGATTAGGAAACAAATTTAATTTTTCAGATCGATGTTCTTTTGATGAAATTTATAATAAAAATCATATACGATAAAATATTTTATTAAAACAAATATGATAAGCTTATAAATGTAGAAATTATAATGTAAAGTATAGATGACGTATAGAATAAAAATCACAAATAAATATAAAAAAAAAAAACAAAACAAAAAAAATCTGGAGTAATAAGGAACTTATACTAATTTTCCTACATAAAAAAATTTCTAATATTAATATAATATAAATATAATATAACTACATTTATATACTCAATAAAAAAAAAATTATCTGGAATTAATTGAGAATAAAAATATTACGAAATAATAATTAATTTTGCAACAGCGAAATGGTAAATTTCTTACCATATGCTATATGTGTGTCCACAAGCTTATGAAAACAGCTCAATTTAACATTATTTATTTCTAGTTTCTAGAATAATACAATTTTATACTGCAAAAAATTGTTTAATAACTACTTTCAGAATTAAGTATTAAAAATTAATTTTTAATCTGAAATGATGTAATAAATAAAATACATAGATAACAACATTATATTTTGTTATTAAATTAAATATTTTGTTAATTAAAATAAATAATTTTTCTAAATTCGTGAATAATGCACATATTGTACTTACGATAAAAATATAAGCATAATAAATTATATTAAAAATAAATTCAAACTAAATGAGTATTTCTGAGTAATTTTAAAAGAAATCTGCAAAATATTTTATTGCTTTCTTGTATATTTTCATAAACAATATTAATATAATTATAGAAGAAGTGTCACTATGTTTTTTCATGTATAGAAAATTTAATTGTAAATATTTTGAATTTTGAAGATTTACTGAACTTTAATTTTCTATTAATAAAATACATATATATGGTCAATTTTCATTTAAAAATATTTATAAAATTTGAAATGAATTAAGAAGTATTAATAATAATCTGTTTATGTTTTATACAATATTAAGTATACATTTTGGAAAAATACGTGAATTAAATTATATATTCTAATTTCTAATCAAATAGTTTTTCTCATATTAACTCTAAAATTATGTTTAAAACAAATATTTCATTCATATGAAATACACATTTTAATTCTTGTTACAATATAATAACAAATAAATAATTTAATAAAAATTAAAACATTATTCTGGAGTATTTTTTTATAATCATTATAAAATTAAAAAAAATTTTCTTTTAATATTAATTATAAAAAACTTTAATATTACTAATATATTAAAAACCTTTATTATTTTTCTATATAAATTTTTAAAATAACATTAGCATAAAATCGTATAAAATAAAAATATTAAATAATAAAAAATAATAAATAACATATCAGTTATCAGAATTTTTAACTTCTAAACAAAAACTTAGCATAAAACCAAAAATTTATATTGGCAAATATTAATAAAAATTATGCCTAACAATAATAATATTTAGATCTAACTATGATATATTTTATTTTATAATTAAGTATTTAATAAAGAAAAAAATTATATTTTAATTATAGTTTTTCAATTTAAAGAAAATAATTTATGGTATATCATTTATGAAAATTTCTTAAATTAACTATTAATTAAGAATTCATTTTCTGTTAAAATTTTTTCATTTTTTAAAATCAACCAATTCATGTTAAATACATTCATTTAAAATAGTGTGATAACTATTTTACTGAATGTTATAACTGGAATTACGATATAATTAAAATTGTTTAGTTTACAAAAAAATGTTATATTTGAGAATGCTTTACACAAATAGTCTACGCTATAAAAAAGTTTAATACAAATATAATGATTTTTTATTTTCAGAATGGTATATAAACGAATGACTTAATTAATTTATGGCTATACAGTTTGTTATTGTATTTCAAGAAAATTAAGCATTGCAAATACAAATTGAGTATATTACATACGATAAAGTAAATATGAAATAAATATAAAGAAATTAGACTTGATTGATATGTATTGTAAAGAATTTAAATATCATTTTCGAAATAAGAAAGTATGCCAGAAGAAGAAAAGGACACAACCTTTCCATATAGTACATGATTTCTAGAATAAAATGATATTGAGACAAATTAGCTTGCTAAAAATAAATCGTTCGCAATCATCATTTAATCCCGCATAGATACTACAGCCCAATTCAGTATCCCACTCTTATTCTTTTACTAAAGATGATTTCCATCAAATTACTTTTTTTTTATTACACTGGTGAATCAATTCTTCTACTTCGCCTTATTTTTCTTATTGTTAAAGTATTCTCAGCTTGTTTTAATAATTATTGACGTACTGATTCTACTTTTCTATTCATGTTGTAGATATGAAAGCTATTTTGTAGATATAAGACCTTTATTATATGAACTATTAGGAAGAAATATAAATTTCAAATTTCACTTTAGTTAAAAAAAACTGTAAGCTTTTATAATACTAATAAAAATATAAATATTATTTTTATATTTATTTTCTATGAAGTATTAACATTAACATAATACATGCATTACATGGATGTATATATATTGATAATATATTATTTTTCATACATTTATGAAACATAAAAGAGTAAATATATATTTGAAATAATATTGTACTAAGTAAAATATTTTAATGCTTTATTAAATAAAAGCAATTTTTAAAAGCCGATAAATAGATCATATATAAATACATATTTATGATTTTTTTAATTTAAATCATTTAAATTAATGATAAAAACTTAAATTTACTTGAATGATTTTATTACAATAATAAAAAAGCATACTTGAGTAAAATTGAATATAGTATTAATGATAGAGAATAATATGAAAATACAATTATTAATTAAAAAAAATTATTTAAAATTTAGAAAATTAAAAGTATTTAAATAATTAATTGAAAAAAGGCACTAAAGCTTATGGACTTACATATTTCGCGAATATTTATAATATTTATTATTAATATATATGTCCTTAGAATATTATTATATTGTTCTATATCTTTATACTTTTAACCTTTTGGCTTCTTTAATTTAGACCGTAGTTAGTTTTCCTTTTCCGTTTTTCATTATAATCTTAAAAGAATATTGCTGATAAAGGTACTTTAATCATCATTTATAATTGATTAATATCAATATACATATTGATAATAAATTCATAAGGAATTTTAAACATTTACTTATACAGTTATAGTTAGTGGTATTTTTTATTTATTACGACTATTTCTTTATTATTTAAATAATCTATTCATTTAATACTAATACTTATAGTTTAAATATTATATAGTAATATATTTCATTTTTTGTAAAATATATAAACCTAATTACACTAAATTATACAATAGATCACATTAAGATTTACGACTGCAAATAAAATTAATGTAAATCTTCATGTATTTAAATAATTAAATTATTATTTAAAAATTCTACTATAAAGAAGTGTAAAGAAATTGGATAAACTTTTTAAATGAAAATAATCGAGTTATCATATACTTCTGATTAAATTTAATTTGAAAATGAGTTGTGAAAAACTACTTTTGAAAAAATGAAGTTTGAGTAAGTTTGCATCTACTATTAATGATATTAATGATAATGATAATAATGACTATTGATAATATGAAAATAAATTAATTTTAAATTTAGGTATAAATTTTATTTTACAATTAAACTGATTATAATTATATATTTTATTTTATAATTTAAAAAACGGTCTGGGAAAAAAAATTTGACTACAAAATTTTATATTCAGAATATTCGTTGTAATTAAATAATTTTCCAAGTTTTAAAATAAAGACTTTTTACATTTAATCTTACGAGAAAATGTAATTGTTTCTAATTTCACATTATATTTTGTATGGTACAGTGATCTTAGTTACAAATTTTTAGAACGTTTCAAGAAAAAATGACTATGAAAATAATTTATAATAATAATAATTTATTATACATAATTGACGTCTTCCTGTTTCTAGTTACTCTGGCAATTATATAGCTTTAATAGATAAAAAGTGCGATGAATGATAAATATTAAAAATTAAAAATATACGAATATATTCAAATGGAGAATTTAGGTTTTATTAAAACATTCCCGAGTAATTCAAGTGTTTTTGAGATTATGCCTTACGTTTCAAAAACAATTAAACATAAAAAGCGTGGAAAATGAAGTTTGAAAGTAAATATATATTTCGTGAATTAAATTGACGCATACTTGGATGCGATAAAACAATGGTAAATGCGATAAAACTTATGGTAAATGAAATTACAATTTTGGTCAATGATTGAGGAATTATTTATCAGGAATCCTTAACTTATGAATTTGAAAAGCCCCGAGTCTCAAAATAGAACATTAGGTAAATGACATTGTACACTCACATTCTCTATTCTTCTCTGCAATGACCTGGCGAGGAAGTGCTCCGATGATCTCAATGACAACCACAAAGATAAATACAAAGAGGTTGCAGAAGCTTCGTCCTTTTCGACGAAGCGTCTGTTGCTTCGGGAGCAAAGGTGTCACTTTCAACCGGGTCGGCTTCGGGTCTCCCGGAGACCCGAGCCGACCTCCCATTGAGCCCATCAGATACGACGGGGTCTTCCCGAATTAGACGGCCGGTTCCCAAGATCCATCGGTCCCAACATAACCTTGTAGCGCGACCCACGATCAGGGCGGTTCGGCGTCTTAGCGCGCGTCGTTATTGTCGATACCAGATTTGCGTAACTCGGTGCATCAGTGCTCGTGAACAGGAAGCGCGTACGCTATTGAGGTTGATGTGATACGTGAAGCTGAACGCATGCAAGGGTGAGTCAACAAGGAGCGCACAAGTTTAGCGTATCGATCGGCGCGAAGAGAACGAAGCATCTGCGTTCGGCCGCACACTTCGAACCCCTACCATCCCTAGACCTAGCCCTACCCCTGGTTAAGCCAACTCGAGCTATTCCACTAACGCGAGAATTCGGGGTCGGCCGACCGGCACTTCCCGCTCCTACTTGCTTCTGTTCCCCTCTTTAACCACCCGTCGTCTCACCCCCTGGCATCAGCTCGAGAGTCGCGAATCGAAAGTCTACCAACGCCGACCGGACAACGCGGCCATAGCCATACCCCCACCCCTATCGAGTACCCTTACTCTGTCATCGGCAACGACCTCAACCCCAAACATCATCATTATTTGCTACTTTTAGTTCTTGATACACTTTTTACGATTTCGCGAAGCACGCGACTCACTGACTTTCTCATTTTTAGATGTCTGTTACTCTCTTCAATCGAACGTACACTATTAATCCATCGAGATTAAAGACTTTAGCAACTATTTTTGAAGTTTGATGAATATTTACTTCGTAATTCGCTTTCTTTCGTGTCCATTTTATAGTATAATCCTTTCATTATATATATATATATTAATATATATTTTTCAGTTCTGTGTTCGTTTGTGCGTACGCGCATTTGTTGGTGTGTTTTTGGGTGGGTATGTAACCTGCCCACAGATTTTACCAATAATTAACATAAAATACATTTAATATGATGTAAAACAGTGAAAAAGGTAAAAATTTAATTAAAATCGTCCTATAGTAATAAATAAAAGGAATTATTATATTACAAAATTATTTTAGTATCATAAAAATTTACATATAGTATTACAACTACATTTATTCAGTGTATTAAATACCAAAATTTAATTAAAGCTACTAATTATTCCAAAGTATAATTAATAACAAAATACTATTGTTCAAATACATTATTAAGGTTCAAAAAAACTTTAAAATCATTATATTATGATTCTCTTTTATATTATATTTTATATAAATATGAAATTCTTAGATTTATTTATTAATAAGTTTATAGTCTTTTATATTGTTATGCATTTTTTTAACTATTTTGTGAACGCGTACGTGATAATATAATAATAATTTTTTTTCTGATAAGATCATATTAGATGAAGTTTAGTTTTAATTATAAGTGATAATACAATAATAACTATGTATGTATTCTGATCAAAACTAGCTTCAAAATAGTTGCTTTAAAATATTTCTATAACTATTTACAAGCGATTATATATTGACATTTTTAAATTCAATGCGCATCCTTAGAGACAAATAAATAGATGATAATTCTTATTGAACATTCATACATTATTAGATTCAAAACAGTAAAAATAAAAAAATTAATTTTTTATAAGATAAAAATAAAGAAAAATTTGTTAAAATCCATTAATTTCTATCAATTAAAATGTTTTAAGATTAAAAATTATTTAAAAACTCATACATTATATTTTGATTACACATTGATCTGAAACATTAATTAAATCTTTAACCAATACACTATTATTAATATTTAGTACTTATGATTTGACTTATTTAACAAAAATCCCAAAAACTTTATAGTATAACGTATAATCTAGATATAAATCAAGTATAAAATATTGCAACAGAAAATAGTTACAAAATTTAGAGAGTGAAATGTCTATAATTGATAATTGTAAAACTGAAATAAGGCTTTTAAATTGCTTTATAATTTATTGTGCACGCGTAACTTTTGATAGAGAGTAACGTGTGTTAGACGATTTTTAGTAATAGCTTCCAGATACCAACTAACTTTGTGTATATCTGCACGGAAAGAATTAAAAACTTTACGTATCAAATTTGAATAGAACTTTCCTATTTTTTTGGATTCAAACATAATGATTGAATTACGAATGATTATTTATGGCTTACTGTATTTATACTTATAGAAATTAATTCCTCCATTTTAAATTACTAACCATTAGGAAACAATTAAAAAGCGCATAGCATTCGTTTTAAGTATAATATTTTGTAAAAAATTGAAGCCAGCCAAAACAGAGTTAAATTTCAACACTAAACACATCATGTAAAATCATAATTAAATTGAAACTAAATAAATTAAATCTGTTTTCAAACCAAGAATTGCGTATTTCTTCATCTTACATTACACCTTAATGAATTCATAACTTTGCCGCAAAATAAGTGTCAGTCTATAATACAAAATAAAATTAATTTAACGCGCTCTAACACTATTAGTGTGTCAAACGCACCGCTCTGGCGTCTTCTATTGGCTCTTTAACAAACGTCTTTAGGCTATAGCATTAAATACGTTTGTTATTAATATTTTCTAAAGTTAAATTTAAATTTCGATACAATTACATATATATTATGTAATGGTTGGTTTTTAAATCTTAAAGTCAATTTACATTTTAGTATTCTATAGTAAGCATTTTAGTAAACCTTTCATAGTGCACAAAATCAACGTAAAAAATTATAAAACAAGCCTAAATTTAATATAAAATTTTATATTTAATTGTAAATGAATCTTTATTTTATATAATTAAGAAATAAATATTTAAATAGCGAATTATACATAATAGTCTATACAAACATTTACATCCTACGAATGATTTTTCGCACACAACTTTACTGTATTAAAATAGACAACTTATATATCTGAAATCTGTCACATAAACTATTTAAAATTGATAAATAAATAATTAAATTAAAATTTTTATTAATGTAATGAGTGAATTGTATTATAATGACATTAAGAAAAATTTATCGACTCGTTACTTATGCAGATAAATAAAATCGTACAATGCATCAATCATTTATTTAATAAAGATATATTAAAGCAATACTTGTATATTTAATATAAATAAATAACAAGTATAAATTACATTGTATCTTTCGATTTTCTTAAGGAGTAGACTTTTAAAAAATCATAATTACACATTATCATTATCATCATCATTAACTTTATATATTTTTTGGATATATGGATAACTTCAAACTATTATTGAAATTAAATAATTTAAATTTTAAAATAATGAAAATCATCAAATAATATAATGACATTAATTTTTAAATACTTCTCAAATGCTATTTATCTCAATTATATTTAATAATACGTTGTAGTACATTCTATAAAAACAATAACTTTGCATAAAAAACCGAGAACAGTAAAGAATATAAATTGTTAAAAATATTTAAATATAGAATAAATATATATTTATATAATTTTAATTTAATGGCATTACAATAGTCTATTCCATAATATATTGTATGTAAGCAAATTTCATACGTATTTATGTGTATGCAAATATAGTAAATTAAAAGTATATATACATATATAACTAATAAACTATTATCATTAAAATAAAAGCATTAATAAATGTAGATCTTTGAAGAAAATTAATATATATATTTCTTATACTTTATTATAACATGGGATATATAATTAAAAAGAATTTAAATGAAAGTATAATTACTTCAGCAGAAAAATTTAAAACAATGTACGCATGTTGATGAATGCTATGTTGCAACGATTTATTATTATATTACATATTGATTATGTAGAAAAAATTTTAAAAAAGTAAAATCTTTTTAGGAATAGCTTATTATTAGTACCTTTATAAAAATCATATAAAAATGTAGATAAAACTTATACTGTTAATTACTATATTTAAATATATATATATTTTTTAAATATATTTATACAAATATTTATTAGTTGAACATAATAAACTTTAACAAATGATTACTTTTATGGACATGATATTAAATAAAATGTTTATTTACAAGGATTAAATATTTTTAAAATAATCTTCAAATAAGATACAAACGATAAGTAACTGATTGTAATTAACTAATATGTATTTAAAACATTTTATTCTACAAAATTTTAAATAAATTAGTACTAGTAATAAAAAATAACGTAATAAAAATATTTTATTCGTATTTTTTAATTTCAATTTATAAAACAAATTATATTATAAAAAAATATAAATTAAATACTATAAAATAAGTAAATCTACAATTTGAATATTGTATTATTTGAATGTATGAAGCTTTTTTTATTTTTATAAAATTATTGGTTAAAAAATCGTTATTTAAATTATTATATATTATTATTATATAATCATTATTATATACTATTATACTTAAAGTATAATATATATTAGCAATATACTAACTTAATTACATTTCAAAATTATTTTGCATAAAATCATTAATAGTCTGAAGCTTCAAATTTCAATTCATAAAAAATAGGTAAGCTAGTGCAATGAAAATAATTGTATAGAGATTTATTCAAAATCATTAAATCGTAAAAATATAATAATTATATTTATTAAACTTAACTAGAATACTGCTTCATTTACATGAATAAATTACATTTATGTGAGTAATTTATAATGCTATTTATTAAAATTCTAAATGAAATTTTATTTACACGTGTACGCGTCTATAAACCCTATCCTTTTTCTTACGAGTCCCATATCGGAAAAAGAGGGCACCAGTTGAGAACTCATGCGGGAGAGGATCCATCGCCGATTGGTCGAATGAGAAGTATGAAAACATTTAGGAACACTTGGGTCTGCCGTCGCACGCCGAGCTCACCATGAAAGGTAGAGAAACTACAGTTATGCTTCTTGTATGGACCGATCGAGAAAGTGTCGCGCAAACGACTCGATAGATACCAGTCCTCGAGCGATCACATCGTCTGGAAAGGAAACTACCGCCATCTATTGCCCCATTGCTGTAGCACCCAGAAACACCCTGGCATCCTCTAATCTAACCAAGCTTACTACAATACTTTTCATTAGAGAAAATGACGCCGTACCCTTTAAATGTCGCCTCTGCATTACTACAGCGGTAACGCCATCCTGCAACTCCTGCCACCGATCACCGACACTATAAAGCGCGAAACTCCTCTTGCGGAATCCGATAATCCGCTGCCATGAACCGTAGCCATGTATCCATTTATTCCATTAGCGACCTTTTCAAGACAATGAGGTTTAAGGGACAATAGATGAAATTTTTATTCGGCTGTATATGATTCTTTATACATGATAGTCGAACATTGAAGAATACAAAATTATATCTGTAAAATTGTGCTGATTTTGATGTTTCAAAATTTCGAGTATTGGAAGACTGAATAAACTTTACTAAAAAATTAAAACTACTATCTGTATGTAAAAACATTTATAATTACTACCTGTAATGTATGTGCAAAAAACTAGATCTCTAATGTATTACTAAACATTTTCTATTTATAGTAAATCAGTAATATATACAATATTTTATCATATTAATAATCATTTTTTATATTCTCCTACATAAAACGTTTTAACAATCATTTTATAAAGTTGATACTAAAATAATTTAGAATTTAGTTTTTACTTAGTAAATTATCCGAGTAACGTTCCCATTGTCTAATCCATTATTATTATATATTAATTTGCGATGTTATTTTAGTGTCAATAGTATCAGAATTCTAATATTAGTAGTTTTCTCTTTTCCCGTATTTAATACTTATTCTTAAAAATAGTATACATTTACGTACTTTCAGTTTTGAATTAATGAAAAATAAATTATATAAACTACATTTTTGGAATTTATAATAATTTTTATTCAAAATTATTTAAATTAATTAGTACTTATATCATTTGTGAATTAAATAAATATAATACGAAAAAACATTTATTGGGAACTCTATGCAGAGAGAAAATTAAAATATTTAGAGATTTTATAAGGTGACTTTTATCTCAACCTATAGAACATGGTCTGTGAACCGTGGTAGAATGCTTTTCGAGTCAGCAGAAGAGGTCATAAATACAAGCATGCGCCGTATTTATTACCGTATCAAGGCTGCAAGAAGTTTCACAAACCGAAATCCTGGGCCTCTGACGATCTCCAAAAAATTTCCCCCTTTTTAAAAAATTCTTATGATCATTATCATAATTGTTATTATCATCATCATTATTAATGTTGTTATTGTTATTGTTCTTGTTGTTGTTGTTTTTACTATTATTATTGGGCGTTGAAGGGTTCATGGAAACCGATATCATATGGGGAAGAACAAATCACTAAACTTAATGAAGTTAAATAAATAATTAGTGGAAAGGAAGAGAAATTGAAGGTGGTGGCTTCTCTAGTAAATAGTGGAGGCTGACGCGGTGATTTCTACTTTGTATCGTTCTTTGACAGTGTCGAGATCAGGTGCAAAAGTATCTTTATCTGTATAAAAGCCTTGATGACTTAAAAATATTTGGTTGGTGACAAAAAGTAGTAAACAATAATGGAAGACTTTTCCTTACATTCTCAATATATCATTTCTTTCATCAAAAATAATTTTCGCCATAATACTCAGTATCCTGTTTATGAAAAAAAATTTTGACCAATATAAAATTCATAATATAACATGGATATGACATTGCAATTGATTTTTATTTATACGTGGGTTCGATCTAATTTTCGTTTTAAAAAAATATTTATGACATAATAATTTTAATATTGTAAAACAAAAGCAATATTTGGTGAAATAGAAGTTAAAAAATTATAAGATATAACAGGTTTTTAACAAAGAGACAATTCGTCAAAGAAAATAGAGAAGCAAGTCAGTATTAATATTTGAGTTTTGGATGTATCATTGTTTGTAAATCGAATCAGCAGACATTTATTATTAAGAATAATTAGTTAATTAGCGTCTCAATGATGATTGATAGAAAGTAAAATATAGGTAGATCACAGCGTTCTAATTTCTTTATGTAATGTACACCGGAGGTCAGTTGCTCGGCTCTTTTTATGCATAGACTTAAGTATGTTAATACCTCGTAAAGTATAGAGAAATGCTCTCATACATTAATGCGACATTTTAAGGCGAAAACCATGGTCAAGATACAATCGAAAACATCTGCCTCATATCAGACTCTTTAGAATGTACGAATGCGTAATCTCTTGGATGGAGAGTTGATTTTTATTAAAATTTGTTATTACTTATTTAAGAATTGTCCTAATGAAAACAATAATTCTATAATCTCCATAATATTCTATATTCTCCATCGATTCATCGACAGTATATTGAATTTATAGCGTCCTTTAAGATTCTGATAAATAAATCTTTTTTTCATATATTAACTACATTTTGTAAACAAAGGATTCAATGTAGGTTATATTTTTTACCAGGTTATGTCAAGTATGTAATGCATTTTAAAGTAATCAATAATAATTAGAATTAATTTCATTTTTATACTATATGAAGTATAATACAGAGCTTTCCTTAGAGAATTACAAAAAAATTATTAAAATTTTGTTGATATGTGCAAGTATAAGTAAATAATAAAATAAATCTAATAATGTAATAATATATGTTTCTATAAGTCTAGTATAAGTATCAGATATATTAAATTTTTTTTAATTTTATTGTTCAATTAATATTTATATAAATTTATTTTTAATAATATAGGCTCTTAAATTTATTTTTAAAGTTATTTTTAATTTTGTTAATTTTAGCAAACCTAGTTATTTTATTTTATATATCAATTTAAATTATTTTTGCGAAAAATATTTTTTATTATTTTCTGTATCAATCAATTATATAATACATATTTTCTAATAAAATTTACAAACGAATAATACTTTTTTAATTCAAAATAATTGAAATAAAATAGACTGCACTTACGAAGATCACAATAAAATATTTTACTATGTTTAAACATTATATAAAAAATATAAAGGAATAGAAAATTTAAAGTGAAGAATTATTAATATAAACAAATTTTTTTATTTAAAATACTGGCTTGATATATTTTTATTTTTTAGCAAATTTTAAAGAAATAAATTTATTTTAAAAACGTTGAAACTTACAACTGATTAATGTAAAATTGTTAAATAAGTAATAAAATATTCTTTTTTTACAATCTAGCAGTCTGTGCTAATTTTATTTCATTATAACAGAGATCGCGATTTATGTCAGATGTAAAAAAAAAGTACAATTATTACAGTTTACAATTACTCTGAGTATTTTTACTTCTTTAAAATTTAATTAGAACATATTTATTTTTAATAATAAACTAATGCCATTTTCTCTACTTACAAACTTAATAACGTAAATTTTATTAAATCCTGTTC
Source organism: Ceratosolen fusciceps (assembly GCA_018883505.1). NCBI lineage: Eukaryota > Metazoa > Arthropoda > Insecta > Hymenoptera > Agaonidae > Ceratosolen > Ceratosolen fusciceps. The sequence goes on along the minus strand of RCIC01000012.1, from coordinate 6,684,387 downwards.
AAAAATTTTATCTATCTTAATTAAAAAGAAATAAATTATCTATTTTTGAAAAATGAATATATCTAAAGTATATAACATATTTTTTAGGGTTATTGTTGGAATAGTGAAAATAATAGTAGTACAAATAGTAGTAATATGGTAATATCAATGCGCGATTAAATTTTTAAGAATACGAAAATTAAGTGCGAATGTCAATGTGAGAGTAACATGAAATTAATATAATATATATGCAGCGAAGGTATTGTTATTGTTCTGTCCAGGGAAGACTTATTTTAAAAAACTTTAACCGATGATTGTAATTTTTATCACATATTTATGAACTGTTTTTAAAAATGTAGATCGAGTATTGATTTTAATAATTTGTACAAATAACCTAATATTTTTTATTTTGTTAATTATTTAAAAATTAAGAGTAAGCATATTTGTTATTGTGTTATGATTATTCACAGAATTGCTGTTTAGGACTATAGCATTTAGTCGCTCTCCTTGAAAACACCTACTTTGCATTGCCGACGAAGAGTTGTAGACGCTGGTGCTGTATGTGATATGAAAACGAACAAGAAGGGCCGCTTGACCTTAGGATATCATGCGGTAATTTACATTTATACATTTCTTTATTTTGTTCTAGTACATTTCTAGTACATCTCTAGTCGAACCAAATTTTATTATAAAATATATAATAGTGTAACATATTTATAATATTTCAATAATAAATGTATAATTAATTTCGGAAATGTTTTAATGTTCCAAACTCAAAGATTTTAATTTATGTTACAGTCATATAATATTTTTAAACAATTTTTATGTATATTATTATTTATTTATTTTAACTACTTCACTGTTTGTAACATAATAAAAATACTCATTAAAAGAAATTTACATGCTTATTCATATATTTTAGTGAAAAACTGCAATTTAGAATACGACTTATGTTGCGATGATAGTATCAGCCCTCAAGAGGAATCTTACTTAAGGATATAATACTCAAACAGAACTGAGCTGACGTCAGTGGGTAAAGATTTTGAATCTTCTATTTACTGTCGAAGTCGTGAAAATGAGATTCGCCAAGAAAGAGAAAACAATAACAAACACAAATATCATAAGAGTCAACTCATATTTCTGTTGAATATATCCTTTCATTTTGTAAAATTCAGGTAATTAAATATATTTATCAAAATTCTTACAATTATTATTAAAATTCTTTAACAGTCTTCATTAATATATTTAGAAGTATTTTTATTGATTAAAGTAATTAAGTACACTATATAAAGTTAATTCACGAATAAAACTGCTCAAAGCAGTTGAAATTCTTTTATTTACAATCAGTCATTACAATTATATGAAAATTTAAATTAAAAAATTATCCTGTAATTTAATCGTATATTTTTAAAATATATAGCTAACTTCCTATTTAGAAGATTTATTTAATTAAATTACAAAATTAGTTTAAATAATCAGTATAAGTATGGATTTTATTTTTTGAGTTATCAAATCCTTTTATTACAATCAATTAATTGCATGTGGTTGTAATAAAAAAATTATGATTCTTAAATTAATTGTTTTGGATCCACTTAATTTTATTATATTTATTATATTGATTTAATGATATTATATGAAACACGTTAATATTAATATTAATTTTCAATCTATTTTGCAATTTTAATTAAGTGCATTATAACATTATTCCCTATTTTTTAATATTTTTAATAGTTCTCTCTAATAACAACGTGTATTAAAATTTATAAATATTTAATTGCGTTATTTTACATCGTTACTTTAATTTGTATATTATTAAATTACAATACTAAAAGTGAGAGTATTGGAAAGCAAATGCAAATAAATATATATATTTTTTATCCGACGAAATATAAAAACCGCCGCTATTATGAAAAATAATAATAAATTATTATTTTTTGTAATGGAAATAATTTTATATAACATTAGATTATATATACATATATATAGTATAAATGATCCAATCTTAATTTTATTTACTATATTTTTCTTGGTTACTTAAAAACAACCATACTATTAATAATGTTAAAGTGAATGTTAATTATACATTCACTTTCCTACAAGTTCGACTAAATTGAACTTTGTTCAGTAAGTGTAATAAATTTTTATTTTAATTCATTTTCAATAGTAAATTTTATAATAACCATTGAAAGATTTTTATAAAACCATTTTATATTTATTAACAATTTATGTCAAAAAATAAGATTTACAAATATAATTTTATTATATTATATTTTATTATTATTATATAATAACAATAATAGTATTATAATATGTGAACTATAAACATTTTCTCACCATAACTATTTTAATATGATATATAATATATATTATAAAATCGATATAAATTTAAATAAATTTAATAAGAAATTATTTTTATAGAGATTTCTTGAATTGATACGAAATTTATTAGATAGTAAAAAATATAAATATATAAATCATAAAAGAATTATTATACATAAAGTCTTATAACAAAGTTTAAATGTTACAAATATATGAGAATTAATAAATTAATAAATTTGAACATATGAAGGTAGACTTCATTGCGTCTTATCTTTTTTCCGAAGTTTCCTTATTTATGAAACTAAAATAAAATACCCAACATTGTTTCGTATGTTTTATATGAATATCACTATTCATTTAAAATGTATTCCTTATACTTAATCATAAAATTCTTTCAATCTAAGTGACACTACTTTGTTTTTACGCTATTACATTTGTAATAATTTTAATAAATAGAATACAAAATATTGCCAAAAAGAAAAGTATATTTATATAGTTATTTAGATGCAATTAGATACTATAAATTAAACTATTTATGAATCTCACGCAAATGTTTTATTTGAACTTTTTAATTGTAATCATTTGTATTAAAATAAAGAATAAAATAATTTACTATTTAATTGCTCTAATACATTTAGTAATCAACGTCGACTATAGAATAAACGCGAGAAAAATGGTTTTAAATCACATACGCCTTGACAACAATATCAATGCCAAAGAAATAATATTTATCGAAAAAAATGGATTTCAAAGTACGTACAACATATCCAGCATTCAGTACCTTTCTAAACTGATGCAAAATACCAAACCTCGTTACAAATTTATCTCTATGATTTCTGCCGATCTGGAAAAAAGGTAAAACTGTTGCGTAGAAAAGTAGAGAAAATTCAAAATTCCAATAAGTCTAACTGTAGAATAATCAATATTCTATAAATAACCAGTAATACCGATGAATATAAAACATATTAAACTGTTGCAAAAGGTATAAATTTAAAATATGAATCTAACAAATTTTAAGATATATGTACATATATATATATACGCGCGCGCGCGCATACAATAATTTATATAGATTAAGATCGAGTAAAAATTCACTATATAAATTTGTATTTTTGTAAATTGAAAAGGAACTATTTTATATTTAGAATTAAAAAATGAAAACTAATGAAAATTAAAGAATAAAATTAATATAAAATATTCAAGGAATGAATTCATGACAAGTAATAAAAAATTAATTGGGCGATAATTTAAAATTTATACTTGTTGTTACTAATTTCTATCCACTAATAACAAGTTATTACATTTTTTTAACCACATTTAGTATGGCTCAAATCAATTTTTCTTAGTATAAAATTTTAAAATTGTTTTTAAAATAATAAATGGCTAAAGAAAAAACCTTACTTTTTATTTAAAAACGTATCCCAACATTATTTTATTGATAATATATTGACATTAAAATGTAATACTTAATCACCTTTTAAAATTCTACACTTCATAGTCATTATAAGTAATCTCACAATGTTAACAATTGGAAATATTAAAAAATAAATCTATATACTTTAAATAAAAATAAAAATTGTAATAGTTCTTTGACATTTAATTAAAATAAATTTGAATAAAATATAATTTTTGTTTATTAAGTTATATGATAAAATACAACAGTATATAAAATTATTTAGTAAAATAATTTTTTGAATTTTTTGATATTTTGAAACTCTTAAAAGGCGAACTTCAAACAATTTCTAATAGGAAGTGTTACACTCGCACAATATGAAAATGAGAAAATAAACCTCGTTTAAATTTAAATAAAAATCAATTTGTAATTTATTACTTTAAAATTATAAATAAAATTTATTCATATACTTTATACGAATTTCATATTAATTCACAAAGAATTTCCTTCAATTTGTCAATCACATTTTAAATATGAATTTTTCATGAGATATTTGTTTTGCCACCATTATCTTTTAGATAGAATGAATTTTATTTGCAAAGCTGTATATGTACTTAAGACAATGCTTATAAGTCTACAGATAGTACTTTATTGTATAATATTTATATATTCAATCTATGAATATAAAATTCTTTTACGCATTATAAATTATAACCCAACTTTATTTACAATACAATTTTAAATACAGTATAAATTAACGATCGAAAAATTAATTGAAGTATACACTTAGTATTATCATAATCGTAAAAACAATTTTTTATTCTCAATAAAATATGATGAATCAAGAGATAACTCTTGTTTAACAGTAGATGTACTTGAACGCTCATGTAACGTCTGTTCGTTGTAAATGCCTACTGGCATGTTGCTGTCTTGATGGATCTTGTGAATATCCCATATTTGCCCGAAGAAATTCTGTGTGACGAAACATATCGTGCGGTGAAGTTAGAGCTGGTAATGATGGAAGTGTTGGAATTAAACAACTCAGCATACTAGCGTTATCAGGTGAATATATTCCATTATTAGGTGGAGCCATTGACGTAGGACACGAAACTGAAGGAATTGAGTGTGCAGGATTATTATTGTGACCATGATAATGTCCATGGTCATTAGAACTCAAAGTACTAGATCCTGATATCATAAATGAACCTAGTAATATATACAATATAATTTATTTATTAATCCTGTAAATATCTAAACGAAACGACTTAGGTAAATAAATAAATTTAGATAAATGATTACTAATGTCTATTAATATTCAAATTACCATTACTTACTTTCCCAATTTAAAAGAAAAATATCCATTTAATCTATATAATTCAATTTAGGAGTTTTAAAGTAAAATATGTATATTTTTAATTATTTTAGAATCTCAAAATAAATTTTACAAAATAAGAAGCTAAATATCCTCATTTAGATTAAAGATTAATACCTGGAATACTGATATTAGATGTACTGGAGCTAACTGTTGAACTCAAATTTAAGGAAGGCATCACAGAATAATCCATAGCATCACACTTCGAATGTACATTATCTTTTAATGTTAATGTCGTTTTAGAATAACTAGGTAATCGAGAAGAAAAATTCTTTTCTGGTTTATCTTTTTTAATACGTATTGCTGAAGAGGATTTACCTCCAGAACCGATCCCGAAATGTAATAATTCCAAATGCCTTCTTAAATTTCGAGATTGACGTATTATTGCACCACATAACGGGCAAGTTGCTGGTTGATCTGACAAAGTTCTTGATTTAGAATTCCAATCGCCTGTAATAAAAATATACGTATTCCACGTAAACAGTTGAAGTCTATTTTTTATTACAATTTTTGAAATTTAAAATAACTCCTAAATTTTTGTAAATAGAAGAAACAATTTTATTCTGTTTTAAAGTATATCCAAAGCTTACGCTTTTATTTACAATATAAATCAGAGAACAATTTATTATTTTATTTGTTAATAAAATATAATTTTCATTTATAAATAGTAAAAAATTCAGCTGTTAATAAAATTTTATCAGAAGTAAGAAATCATAAACTAAAAAAATTTAAATATGTTTATAGAAATTTAATACAGTTATTAAAGAATTATTAAAATTTTTTTTTTATTTACAGGAATCTATTCTCTATATCTTATCACTATAGTTATAATCTAAACAATACATATCTATGAATGATCTTACAATTTAATTTGAAAGATTTACTTAAATACTTCGCAAATAATCGCTTTATGTTAACAATAGTTCTGTTTTATAAAAGATCAAAAAAATGCTCAAGTTATAACCTATTCTTAAGTATTAAAAATTATCTTTGTTAAAATCAATTACACAAACTGATCACTTAATCTTTACTTTTATATAATTTGGAAATTTACATTCTCAAAATTACAGTCTTTCTGTATACCACAAATAAATAATATTAACGATGTGGACCAGATAGTATAAAATATACAAAGATGTTTTGTACTATACACAAGGTTATAAAAGTATTTATAAAATAGGATCTAAGTACTTAGCTATAAAAAGAAACAAGTTATTGGTCTATGCTTTAATTGCATAAAAAATTAGTTTCTTATTCCAAAATCTTAATGTAATTGCTATGTTATTGATTTATTTTGGGCTTTATCTTCATCTTGATTTTCTCTTTTTTTCATCTGGCTACTGTTGGTGACGATATGTTGCTACGAGGCGAAACAACATTTGAACCCTGAGGAGATGGAGAAGGTAATGGGCTAGGATTGCACACAATTTGTTCACAGTTAGTAACCCCACTTTCTGTTCCACAAATTTGTTGCCCAGGATAATCCGATATAGTAACTTCGGGCTTCACTTCTATAGACATTGAATCTGATATCATTTGATGACTTGGATTAGCAGTAAAACGGTATTTACACGACGATATTAAATGTCTACGTAAGTTTCTCGCCTGGCGTAACGTTGAACCACACAATGGGCAAACACCTGGACAATCAGAAGCTCCACGTATTTTTATTGACTGTGTCAATGCAGAATTACTTGAAGCTATAACTTGTGCAGAACTACCAGCTCCTGGAGAATATGATACATTTTGAATGGATCCTGGAAACTGTGGTATATGCAATGGTGAATATGGTTGCATTGGCATCAAATTGTGTAAATGTGGTTCTGCATCTGGATCAGCAAGTAAAGCTATCGGATTGTGTTCAATGACAGGATGTATTAGTTGAAGTTGCGTCAAAGGCGAAGACAAATGATGATTTGCATGATCCGATCGTTCTTTCGCTGTTAACAGACACAAACACAATATTACCATGCTGAGGGCTGAACTGACCTTTATGTCAAAAGATTAGCCAAGCCAATTTCGGTAACTTTACTAGTAAATCCGATGAGTATGCAGTTCAACCCATTCGATGGTTGTGCTTGTGTCCGTACTTATTATATATAAACAAGAAATCCTACTTAAGTATATTAGATTTATGTATATGAATTTATATAAATCATGAAAAAATTGCGGACACAAAACACAATTTTCAATGGATAATTCTAATTATTAAATATATTTCAATTTTCTTACCTTCATCATCAAGATGGCTACTATCATCTCCATCTTTATGACTATAATCTACAGATCTATTTTCTTCAAAGTGTTCATCTAAAGACCTAGTTTCAAGAGAAGAATGATAGCCTGTTTTAGGCCATTTACCACCTCCACCAGACAACTTTCTTTTCTTTTTTCTTCGACGTTGTGGAAGATACGAATTCATTGTATCTCTAGAAACATTAGCCTCACTACAACCTGGTATTGACGTAACTGGAACTTCTTCTCCTTTCTATAAAATAATTTTTATAACTATTTAATAAAATTAATGAGACAATTTTTTTTTTTTTATTTATACATTCACTTTACTCAAATTAAAATCTACAAAATCATTTAGTAAAAAATGTTTTAATTCACTGTGACTTCAATAATATGAATTCATTATAATCATATCATACATTGAAACTGTTTACAATGTAAGTATAACAATAAACGCATAATTAAACTGTACAATAAAAATTATATATAATTACTTCTGTTAAAATGGTTGGAGGTGTTAAACCGTGTATACTGAGACAGTGTGCTGCCTGTAACAATGAAGGCAACTGTGACGGCTCCACGCTGACTTCTCCTCGATAAACAAATTCTAGAATAGACTCCAAATCATCCGCTCCAATACCTGCTAACATTACAACTGGATGTTGACATGGTGTACTCTGTAAAATATAAAAAACAAATTACAATTTATTTACTTTAATTATATACAATATACTTAATTGACAACAATATAAAATTTACTACATCATACAAAATAATTAATAAATAATATTTGAAAAAATTATACAAATTCCAAAGTTATACTTATTTAATAAAGCTTTAGTATTCGATAAAATCATATTTATAAAAGTAAACAAATTTTTGAAATACATACATACATACATACATACATACATACATGCATACATATACATATACATATACATACATATATATATATATATATATACCTTTAATAAATCTAAAAGAAATGGACTTGCTGCAGAAAGTACAATTTTATGTGCAGAAAAACTACGACCTCCAGCTGCCAAAGTAACATCAACTAAATCTCCGTGTCCTCGCAGCAATTGCACTGCAGAAGCTAGTGACGAACCAAATTCGCCCCAAGACAAACTGTACAACTGACTAGTGCTACCCATCTAAAAAACATGAAAATGGAAATTACATGTATGGTTATATTAAATATGTATAATATACAGAAGACTTTACAATTAATGTTTGCAAAATTGGGAACTGTTAAAACTTAGAATGTTCATTAAACAAATATCTAAAATTAATAGTGAGTAGACAAACTAAAAACCTTATCAAATTAAAACCCTTATAAATTTGAAAACGAAAATTTGAGTTAGAGGAGAGTGAGAGAACAATTATTAAAAACTTAACGTTTTAGGAATTAAAAATCATAAACATAATAAAAATAGGTATAATATATTGAATGGATCAATTAGAATGCTGCAAAATGATTATTTTTGTAAAGTCAAAAACGGATAAGAGATAAAGTAGCTGAGACAAAAAGTGTCACTATAATAGACGGTCAGTTTCTTCACGCCGTATACAAAGTCCGTCAATCTACATCTATATCTTTAGACACACAGACTCACTATATTATAAAGCTCTAGTTGCGTACCGGCAGTACAGCATCCTCCTCTCTCGCACCTACCATTCCGCCTACATCGCATCCCCGCGCTAATTAAACTCCCTTCCGGAAACTAAGTTATTCGCTAACTCGTCTCCTGCATGCGTGTATTCTAGAACCTCTTGTACGAGACTTAATGTACATATGCGTGTACATTTACGCCAGTTTACGCGTTTTCATAACTATGCACATCATATCATATTTTATGTGAGCATGCGTGCTGAGTTAATGTTAAATGTGTATATCTACGCCCGAGTAAGCTTTCGTTGCTCATTTTTTGCTAATTCTATCTCAATCAATTTAGCTTGCTCTTATTCTCTCAAACTTCTGTTTTTACACGTTGAGGCAACCATTCTATTAATCAAGTGAGCGTCACTTAATTTTTTTGGGCTAACCTAATAAAAAGCTTTCCCCTTTCCAAAAAATTCTCTCTCTCTCCCTCTCTCCTACTCTCACTATTCAAGATAAAAAAGAATAAAACACTGACAGAATATAAGGTGAATTTGGAGAAGCGGGACGAAGGGCTAACAGTAACACGAAATCAAATCTGCTTGACGCTCAGGGCGCGCGCGAAACTATACGTCAACGAGTCAAGTGGCAGTGGTGCCGACTGCGGTGGCAGCAGCGACTGCGGTGCGCGATACGCCAGATATTCCGAGCAACCGTTCCGACCGAGAGATCTCGTCAAAAGCTTCCTCTCCTTGTAATACTCGACACACGTAAGACTATGCAACGCTGCACTCACCTCTGGAGGTCGTTCTCACCGTCGCTGCCGTGCACATTAACACCTCCAGCTACACCGTTCTCTCCGTCCTTCTCGTCGGTAATATCCTCGTCCTTGTCGTTATTTTTTAAATAAAATAAATTGTTTTAACAAATGTTTTGTCCAAAGTAGACTAAATCACTTGGACTAACTATTCAACCCAGATTAAGGAGCAACATTGGTTTGGTTGAAACGGTGTCTGCGACTGTGTTCCTCTTTCGATTTCTCTCTACCTCTCTCCTGCTCTCTCCGAGAGACTCATTTTCTCTCCTTCCCCTAAAGCCCTCTCCTCTCCTCTCTTTGCTACGCACACCACTATATTCCTCTCTTCTCATTCCTTTACGCACGTTCTATCTCGCTCACCTTCAGGCTCTTGCTATTTCTCTTCCTGAATGTATCATATATTATGTAGCTATGGTATGCTCTTATGGGCGAACGGCAGAGACTAACACATACATATAAGAATTTAGATTCGATGGTTTTTTTTTATGTGGTTGGTGAAGGGCATAATGGCGCGACAAGACAGAGAAGGAAGATGAGGCGAGTTTACGGGTGCGCAAAGCGTTACATACGACGACGAAGACTTCGGGATAAGGTGTATCTATTTACATGTGTATTTCTTCGCTAATGACGGAAATCGAACTCAGTATACTTTGACCTTCGCACCCATGATCGTTACAAATCAGGATGAAAAACAATATAATGGCTCAAAGCTATCGTTGAAAGTTTCGGGAACTCATGCCTATTTTACCAAGTAAATAGAAAGCAGCGAGACAAGTTACCAGTCACCCACACGTGCAATACAGCTCTCCGCATTATCATTTACACATATGTAGGATCGAAAAAGTTGACACAGAGATTCCATTGGATGATGAGGATATTCATTCGTCATCTCTTTTTTCCTGTCGCCGACTTCAGCAATTACACTACTCGGATAAAACCAGGTAGCCATCTGTCGGACAAACTTTGGCCTCTTCTGCTTTGCCTGTATTTTTTTTTGTCGCAAGTTATACTACACTCCTCATTTCTCAACAATTACATTTCATTTATTCTTCATTTTATTGCAAAAATCCAACGAAAATATTGATTCTTTGTATATAATTAATAACCATTTAATAAATTGGTAATATCGAAATGTGAAAATAAACTTAGAGAAAAATCCTATCAAGCCAAAATGTCAATGAAATAACAGACAACTATTTGCAGATATAAATTTTTCTAAAAAACACGAAAGATTTTAAGTCAAATTCAATATAATACAATACAATATAACATTTTCATTGTTCTATTACCTAACATTAATGAAATCTTACACCATATTCGAATATATAGAAAAACTTTAAAGCTCAAAAGAAACTTATATAAAAATTTTCAACTTTCTTTTAATAGGCTAGTAATGGATGAACTAATTTAGTTTATGTATTAATAATTTGACAGAAATAATTGCCGTATTTCATTACATTGATTATAATAAATGTATAATTTTTTGCATATCATTGCAAAAATTCATTAAAATAAATATTTTCTAAAAGAGTATAATGTAAAGAATATATTCGTACTATTACAGGCAGAAATTGTACTAACCAAGCTTTTTAGTTATGTCTATATTTGCTAATTCTTTCAAAGAATTTATTATAATTTGATAAGAAAATATTTTCGAAATACTCAATACTTCATTTATACAAACAAAATTACTTATCCAATTAATGAAATTTAAAAGGAAGTTTTAACAATTAATTATAAAGAACGATTCTTTTGTATTAAGTTTTAATTAAAAATAAAAGAATTTATTAAATAATCAAAGATTTCTAATATTTTTTTATATTCCTGTTTTGTGAATTCGACATATTAACTTTTAAATTGGTTTAAATAATTGTAAATCATTCATAATTAGAATATATCGATAAATTAATGTTTATGCCTGATATGAAAACATTGAAAAATTAAAAATCTTTAATTATATTTCATAATAAAAAAGATTAAAGACATATTTTCTATTAATTAATTTATATAAAATGTCGAATAACATTGTAATTAATATAATATATATTTTTCCTGTATTAAACCATATATATATATATATATATATATATATATGTAAAATACAGATAATAAAATATATATACATATAAATAAACATCTCTTCATATATCTGTTTCTCGTAATATATATCCCTGATTCCCATGCAAACCCCGCCCTCCCTCACGCGAGTTTCTTTGCCACCACCTGGCAATTATCGTATTCCTTTTCATATTACTTATTCCTCCTTTCTGCATATATATTCCTCGTCATCACACGCACTCTCTCTATTCTGCCATTCATTCGATGTCATTTTCTTACTATTTTATATTTCCTTTAAATTCTCTCACCTGCATTTATTTACTTAAAATTGATCGCGTATATTAATTAAATATAAAAATTTATCAAATGTTAAATGAAAAAATAATAACTAACTTAAATAAATTGTATGTATTTGTATAGAGATACGTAATATGACTATATATATATATATCAATGCTTGTACTTATAAATACTAACAATAAATTAATTATATTTAAGTATTATATAATTTACACATCTTTCTATATCTTAATTCCATAACATAAAAAATATAATAACAATCAAATATTAATTATTTACTGTATATGAATGCTTAACAAATAATATAGTTTAAGTTTCTAATTGTATTAATTGTTCATATGTAAATACCTGTAATTCAAGTATTTATTAAATAATTATATTTCCTTTAAAAAAGATATCAAGTTATATATATATATATCCAGTGCTAAATAAGAGCCTAGGCGCCTTCAAAATAAAAATTACAAATTAAAAAAAGGACAATATTGAAATGATACTTGCGGTCATAAAACTATTGTAAAAATAATGTAATTTTTTTAATTAATCAAACTATCAAACTAACAACTGCTTTCAAATAAAATATTTATATACATATATATCATATAGATTTTAATATTGGAAGTTTTATTAAAAATTTACGTTTAATATTTTTAAATATTAAATTAAACAATATTTGTAACTACTATTCAACCAATATAAGAATTTAAATGAAAGTAAGAAAAACGCGTTTTAATTTCAATTATTTTTCTGCCGTAATAAATATTTTTAATTTTATTAATGAATATATTTTAAAGATAATACTTCTTACATGCCATTTTTGTTTAATTAATAATTATGAGAATGAATAATTTTAAATTTAGTTTCCGTAATAATTTATACAATTCATTCGGATACATAAATTTTATTTTATCTATTAACATATTGAACATCTTTCTAAGATTTGAAAATGCTAAATATTAAATAAAAAGAATATTACTATTAATTAGTTGATTCAGAATAAAGTTTTATTCTTTTATAATTCTAAAATTTATATATAGTAATTATAAAAATAATACTTGCATTAATTTTTAGTTATTAATTCAAAATTTAACAATATTTTTCAAATATTCGATATAAAAAAAATGAATTATAATTAAAGTGGTCATACTTCATTAGATATTAGTGATAAGAAAAAACAACAATGCCATTTGAAAAATTCGTTCGTAGCTTTATTCTCATAATCATTAGCTCAATAAATATTAAAAAAAAATAACTTTTGTTATTCTTTAAGAATTAAGAATAAGCTTAAATAAAAAACGAAAACATTAATGGACTTTTACAAAATTATTTATTTATTGAAATATTAATATCTGATAGTACTCTTAAGACTTAGAATAGTTGTAAAAAAATAGACGTAATGTATGATACTGACATAATATTATTTTTTATAAAAGAATATTCTTTTAAACGCATAATTCTAATTGCATATTTATTTGCTATTGCTGCAAGCTTATTTTTAAATTTTTTATGTACATTTTTTTGAAGTAGTATTCAACAATATTTCTTTAATTCAATTTTGAAGCTATAGCTCTATCTGAAATTAAGAATTCTTTTCTTTCAATAAATATTAATTCATCAATTGCAGTAAAATAGCAATTTTTCTAATAATATAAATAATTTTTACATTTGAAGTACAAATTTTTGTTAATACTTTTTTAATTGATTATAACTGCAATTACATAATTTTAAATAAAATCCTGCTTTTTTATATGACTCGTTACCAATAACAAATAACGTACGCGCTAACGCATGGTTACGTACATAAATGCATGCATATATGCATACAAAAATGCAGAAGTATACGCATACATATTTATAGTACACATAGTACATAGTACACATCAATAAAAATTAGAAATAGTATAGCATTATTTTCCGACTCATAATATACAATAAATTTATAACTATTTAAATTGGACAAGATGGTGCGAGCCTTATTTTCAATAGACATTTTATTCCTACTATAATTTATTATTATTATTATTATTATTATTATTAAAAATTTTGAAGTAAATTAATATTTAATTTTAATCTATGATTATTATATATAAAAGGAATTTTTAAAAAAATAAAAATTTTAAATATTCTATCCAATATATTTTAAATTGCTAAATATAATTACGTATTTTATAAAGTATATGTTAGAAGTATTAAGATATAATTTGTATAAAGTACTGTGTATATACAGATATTAAAACTGTAAAATATGATGTAAAAAATAAAATAAAATAATCGACACTTAGAGCAATCAGATTTATTGACATCGTCGGACTAATAACCAATAAAATTTAGCGAATGAAACATTTTATCACAGGAGAACAGAAAAAGAAAAGATTCTAAAATCGAAACTCTTCAAGTGACGAAATTCAACATTCATATTTTTACTAATTCTGTGATTTTGTAATAGTGTGGTGGATAGATATATTTTATAATTAGCAACCACCCATTGTTTTTTAACAATTTAGTTTACTTTTGATCCATGTAGAATAAATGAAAGACTATTTTACAATAATTAAGTAAATAATGAAATAAATACATTTAAATGAAAAAGTATTTTAATATTTAAAATACTTTAATAATATTTAAATAAAATAAATTATTGAATAATATTTTATTTCATATTATTTATATATTATTCTAAATGTGTAAATAGTTCTTGAAAAATTTAAATGATTTATAAATAATTATTTGTATGTTATTCAATCTATAGTGAAGAATTATTAATTACAAAATAAAATATATTCCAGATGATTAACGTAGCTTATTAATATTATATAGCTTATTAATATGATATAGCTTATTAATATAATCTTAAATCAAATAGAATCTATAACTTAATTAAGAATTAATGTGCCTAAAACAAAGCAAATTTTGTGACTAAAATGACTAAAATGTATATATTAAAATATAAAAAAAACCGTATTTATAAAAAAAGCATAAATCAATGCAAATTTGAAATTTTCTCGTTAAAAATAATTAATATTTCTAATATTAAATAATATGTTTTAATTGAATATAATTAAGTTACATATAATATAATGTAAATTAGTATAATTTTAACTCGTGATTTTTTTTTAAATTATATTATTATTGGTATATTTCCAAAATCAAAAAATATTGAATTTACAATATATTTGTACATATAACAATTACATTTTTAATACATGTAATTGTACATCTAATTGCATTATACTAATTATGTATGGATTGAATTATATTTTCGAATGTTCATGCTTAAATTAAATGTAAGAACATAAGAAAAATAAAAACTTTTGCAATAGTATAAAAAGTACAATGAAAATATAAA
Organism: Ceratosolen fusciceps; assembly: GCA_018883505.1. Classification (NCBI taxonomy): domain Eukaryota; kingdom Metazoa; phylum Arthropoda; class Insecta; order Hymenoptera; family Agaonidae; genus Ceratosolen; species Ceratosolen fusciceps. The sequence goes on along the minus strand of RCIC01000012.1, from coordinate 6,668,968 downwards.
AAATCAATCACTTCGAAAAACAATTTCTGTATAACTAACTTTATTAAATTAAATTACATTTAATTTAATTGAATATTATTGAAGTTTTGATGAACAATATCAAAATAACAATAATTGATTAAAAAAATATTTATAATTGAAATATATATTTATTATAAATAATAATAGAGTAATATGTATGTCATCCATATGAATGGTTTTGTAATCACGGTATTACATATAGCTAGTTATGAAGCTCTAATTATTTTCATTTGCTATTTATTTATATGGATTGATACAAATCCGTAATCATCCAAATCATCTGACTGCAATGAATAATCTTTCAGACAATCTTCAATACATATTCACAAACGCACACGAACATAGTATTTTAATATTTTAAAAAAATTTTAAATTAATTAATATTGTTGATGTTTAATATATTAAAAATATTCTACAAAATAATAGTAAAAAAAAATAAAAAAATACAATATATTTTTTTAAATGAAATATAACAAAAGAAATAATTATTTTTACGCATCAAAACAAGTGAGAAATAATTCATAACTTTTATTTGCTTTTTATTCATTCTCTTATTTAGGCTATTTATTAATATAAATATTATAATATTCATTTTGAACTTTTTTGAAATATCGATTGCGTTCTTTTTATAATATATTTAGTTCCGTTTTGGCATTGCTATAAAGAATTTATTATATTCAATAAAGTAAGAAGCATGGTTATCACTTTTAAATTTACTTAAATTATTAATTAAATTCTAATTTGTTACAATTATCTGTATTGATTGACTTAATATTAAATTAATTAGGTCTAATCAATTTTCATATTGATACATTCGATTTTATTCAATTAATTTCATATTATTCGAATCTCACAAAAAATATTTTTATCTTTTAAAACCTTATTATTAAAATTAAATAATGTTATTCAATTATTACCCATCATTATTTGTAAACAAGTTCATTTCTTTTTTTTTAATGATATAACAATTAGTGAAATAAGTCGTTTACTTTAATTCAGATTATTAGCAATAAAATCTAAGTAATGTGAGACTTTTGTATATACCCCAGGAACGCCTCGATCTGCACATCGATAACCAACTGACACTATACCAATAACATAATATGTTGTTGATTGCGGGAACATTAATGGTCCGCCACTGTCGCCCTAAAAATATAACACAGTAATTATAATAATTGCATATATGTATTTATTATTATGTATTTATTATGTATTAAATTTATATAATTTCTAAATGCTTTTAATTAGAAATATATATACAATAATATTAGTTTAATAAAAAATAGCATAAGGTTAGTGATATCTAGATATTTTGAATTAATTAAAATCTTTTTAAGGAATACTATTATGCTATTCGTATTAATAGTAAACATATTAAAATAAAATTTACTTGACAAGCATCTTTGCCTTTCTCACGATCTCCTGCGCACAAAACATTATCATTAATACTAAAATTAAGCTGAGTATAAGCGTTTTTACAATTTTGATGCGAAACAACAGGCAATTGCGTCTCTAGTAAAACTTTACTTGATGGTCCACCTAATTAACGATAAATAAAATAATATTATTTCGAAACAGAGAAAAGTAAAAAAATTAGTTTATGAAATATGCGCTGGTATTTAGCAAATACATACGAAAAAATACAGCGCCCCAACCAGCTACGAATGGATAGTGACGAACATAATCTTTATTTCGGATTTCTGGTATTAATGGTAGACATATAGGATAAATTGCATCTGAAATAAAATAAGAATTAACATTTCTTAATGTTCATCGTTTATAAAAATAATAATTGTAGTTTATTTATTTAAAAAATATATGGGAGTGTGGCGGACGGCTACGGGAAATCCCAATTCCCCTGATAGACCCGCGTCTATCAGAGATGCGTCTACCGGCACCCGAGAACAATAACATGTACAATAACAATAACGTGCGTGCGTACAGCTGCGCCGCGCGTAAGTAGCCTAATTACACCTCAATATTGTAAATCCCCTGACGATATTCGTCAGGGGATCGACTGACCCAAGAGCCTGGCCCCCACTTCGGGCCACTGAATGGGAGGCAAAGATCGCCCCCGAGGTAATGAGCCGACGGATCGGGGTCAGTCATCAATCTACCCTCAGACACACCTGAGAGTATAAATAAAGGATTAACGCAATCGTAAAGTACAGTGTAGCTATTTACTAACCTCACCACGCCTGACTCCCAAAGGAGATTCAATATTACGTATGTAATCATATTTTAAAAATATAAATAAAAATATAAAGACTAAAATTATTTGTACATAAAGGTCATAAAATTATAGTAATGTTATGGTATTATAAAAAAGGACTGAGGTGATAAGCATCTACCTACTGGTGAAAGAAATTTGACGCTTCAATCGCAGGATGGCAATATCGTTAGCTACGGTATTTGAATCATACTGAGGATGGATGGTGCCTCTCTCGATAGGCACGTCGATTGGATTTGCGCCGTCCATATCACTTTCAAGGTCGTGTTCACCAAGGCGGGCGATATATAAATCGTATCGATTGTAGACACAATGTCCTGCAGTAAGAATATGTCTAGTCGAAATAAGACTACCACCGCAGAGCCACTGAGGTTGACGTGTTTTTTTGTTCCTGTATCCCAATACAGTCATCCATGGCCAAGCCCCTGAAACAATCACCCATTGTACTTGATTTATAATCTTGGTAGCTGTATATGTTTTATTTTTACAGATTAAAAATAAATGTTTGGCTAATTATTCCTCGCCAACAGAATCTTACCCTCCTTTCATTTTATAGCGATATTTGATAATTGATTTAAAAAGTATTATACTAATAGAATTAACCAGTAAGATTAAAAAGCTAAATGTTATTTTAAAGAAAATACTTTAAAATTTTAAATGTCTTATGATTTATGGTAAAAATAAGAAAACTTTTGAAGGAAATTTTTAAACAAAATCAACAATTTTTTAATATTTATATTGATTTTTTAATAACTTATGGCTTAAATATGACTCATATTACAAACTTCATTAAATTTTTATTACATAAATGTAAAAAAAAAAATAATAATGACAAATAAGAAAGAGACTGAAATAAAAATGTTAAATTTAAGAAATAACATTTTGCTAAATATAAAAAGATACGAGTAAAAAAGTTCAAATATTCTGGAATTATTGTAATGTTCAAAGATTACGATATTCTAAACTAAAATTCAGGGACCTAATAAAAAATGGTTCCAGCATTTCTTTTTATCGTACTAAGACTTACAAGTAAACGTTCAATACTAAAAAATAATATATACTTAATTCAGCTGGGACACCGCCTACCACTCGCTGGTGTTGAACATTACTCAACCCACACTCAGGTCCATACAGCGGGCCGAAAGTGGAATTGGGTATCGGGCTCGGTGTCGACGTTACCGGCCTCAACGTTGGTATCTGCATCGTCGCTGGCGGCTCCGGTTCGAGACCAGATTGTGGACAACAAACAATTGGCTCACTGTTTTTATAATAGCAAAGAGTACTTCGCAAAAAGTTCCCAGCTGACGTCCCATACTTCTGGAGGATAATCAAGTAAGGGTTGCATTGTCTCATATTGATACAGATACCTACGGAGTGATTCGCAGCCTTGTCGCATGCTTCACCTGAAATTCACAGTTCATCATCGTCAAAACCTGATATATGAAAACTACTGATATCGATTTATCCTTTAATTTTATGAATTCATTGTAATTTATTCTTATTTTTATTATTAGTATGGCAATTGATATTTCTGCTTTTATAAGCTTATATAGGAAAGTCTATTCGAAGATTAGTAATATACAGAGAAAAAAAAGTGCTTAAAATTTTCTGTTAGTCCTTTTAAAATTTTGAAATAAAGTGTATAAAAACATACCATACTATATATTTGTTCTATTTATATTTATCTACAGCATCTATAACTTTTTTCAATCAAAACAGACATATTATTTCAAATGGTTTTTTAAATAAACATATATATATAAATATCTATAGATATATATACATATAACCATCAAAACTTAATATTTTTAAATATATTTATATATAATTATTTAGATTAATATTTTTTAAACAGATATTATTTATTAATTAAATATTATTATTTATGTCTATTAAAATAAAGTGATTTTTCTTCATTCCTAGTAAATTATCTACGATAAAATAAGATAAAGGTTACAGAAATAATTAAATTTTATATTTATATAAATTTCTTGATATTAAACAGAAAGTGAATACTAATCCATAATTTATATGAATTATAGAATAGAAAAAAACTTATTTAAGTATAAACAAAATTAGAAAGAACAATATTACATGTGAAAAAATATCAATAAGTAATCATACACTCAAAAATTTATTCAATAACTTTTTTAGATCAAATTGAACAATTTTTTTATTGACTTAAAAAAGTATAGGAAGATTACAAATATAAACAATATACATTAATAATATATTAATGGCATTATTTTAAAAACAAATTTTATATAAATTTATATTATTAAAAACCTTATAAATATAAACTATTTAATGTTAACTATTTAAACATTTTATATTTTATATATTTATATACTAAATTGAATTATTTTTTTTATAAACATTTTTAAAGTTACCTTACTAATCTGAGTTATTTTAAATTAAATTACAAAATTAAATGGCGTTGATAATTAAGAAAAAAAACTTTTAATTAGTATATATAAATGTATTTGATATCATTATTGTTTAAAAATTAAAAAAATGTTTTTGATTGATACTAGTTAATAAAATATTGTTTAAAGTACACTTTAGAATATTGAACAAAAAAAACAAAGGAAAGATATAATTATATTATAATAACAAATAAATAAATATATATAACATTACGGTAAATTTTTTTAATCATTTTCAAGTTTATTGATAATGAAGTATTTGGGATATTTTAACTTTCTAATTCCAAATCATTATAATATATTATTAAAAAAGAAAAAAAAATTTAGTATTATATTCATGTAGAAACAAAAACAGTTATTTTTATTGGCTCGTAAGTTAGTGCTACTATAAATAACATTAAACAAGTACTTGAAGTCTGTATCGAACCTATAAAAATTTGACCAACGTCATCATGGTACAAGCCGCGTATGAATATTATACGATTTGTCAAAACATACTTAATTGTAAAATGTATTACTTAAACATAAATATATATAAATTAATATTTTTAATGCCTGTTATTTTTTAATAATAATTATTAATTATACATCATACAATAAAATTATAAATGAGTATATTAGAAATTAAATTTATATAATTGCGATCACAATTTCAACTACTAACCAAGTGATAATACATTATGTTGATTTACAATATATAATCCAACTAGAAAAATGAGAAGTATGTAACTTGGAAAAAGGTCCATTATTTCTTGTAGTACTGAAAAATATGAAATGAAAAGAAACGAAAATAATTAAAATGACAATTATAAAATTATAATATTATGAAACGAAAAATTGAAATTTTCAATGTCAGATTTGTTTTAAATTTTATTAATATTTTAATTTACAATAATTTTAATGTTACAATGTTAAATTATAATAATAATTGTACATAATTTATTTTAATTCCAATTATAATTAATATAAAATTAATTGATAATTTATTAGGATTACGATAGAAAAGTTTGTAAAATTAATATTAATAATATATAATATTGTTTGTATAGACATCATTTAATAATATAATACAAAATTATTAATAAATAACTTAAGAAAAAACTATTTAATTGTAAAAAAACTTACAGTTATCCATTATTGATGTATATAAAAGATATGTTTAATTTATAAAGATTTTGGAGCCAATTTATTGTTTTTTCAAGTTAATATTATATTACATCAGTAAGTTTAATAAGATTTTTCATAAATTATTTTATAAAATTGTATGCATATAATTTATAAATTTATTAATTATTTATAAAACTATATTTTCTTTTTTTTGTTTAATTTGGAATTTTTCTGTTGGTATGGTAAGTAAAGACCAGAATTTCAAAATAAGCGAGTAGGATTCACAATCAATCGAGAGTATAACTTGTACTTTGTGGAAGACTGTTTTGCACAATATTCAAATAACCTTACAAATACTATTATTATGTAAAGTTACATAGATGAATACATTATTAATTTTTATTACAATATCATTTGCATATTTATAATTATACACCTATAAGTGATTTACCGTTTACTATTTATTTTTTATTTTTATTTTTTTTAATATTTTTTATACTTAAAACCAGGATATGCTACTTCCTTATAAAAAATCTGAAATAAATAATTATAAGCATACAAATTAAAGTATTAGTGTTTCAAAATCCTAAATGAAATATATTTATATCTAATGTTAATAAATAGTCATAAGTTATATAATTAATATCACATAAATATTACATCATAATAAAAAATATATACATATATATATTTTTTTATACTCACTTAATTGTAATTAGATTTCCGCATTTCTTATACGATTAGTTTATCGTTTTTTTATCTTCAAATATAATATATTATTTTAATTTCTAATAATATTATTAAATTTAACTAGATTATACAAAAATCTAAAAAAATTTAGTAAACATTTCAATTATATAGGAATTCTTATTTTATTAAATTTTTATTTTCATAATAACTATCAAACAGTTTATATAAAAATATTGAAATCGGCATCCAGTAGCATAAATGATAAAACAAATTTAACACAGGATATGTTTTCAATAAATCTATATTTTAGTAATTAATAAAATTTTCTTTATATTTAAAAATATGATGAAAAATGTATTAATAAAAATATATATAAATATACATATAATGTTTAAAAATAAAATACTTTTTGTTTACGGGTTTCTTTAATAATAAAAGTGTAATTAATACTACGTGCATTTGTGGTTGTATCTTGAAAAAAAGATTTGTTGCCAGTAAAATGTGTAACTACTAAGCTATAAAATTTTATGCATGTAAAATGTATTTTTATTTAATTATAATAGTATTAAGTTTTACTTAAAAAATAACCTAAAAAGTTTTTACATATAATAGTTTACATCAAAAATTTGAATGTTTGAAGTACTGTAATTTAAACACAAATTAAAATAAATTTTAGTTTTCATTTATTTATTTACAATTTATTGTATTAATTTACAATTCATAAAATAAAAATTTAATATTATTGCCATGTCTATAATATTTGTTTAATAATTGTTTATATCTTATATGTAATAAATTCTTGTCAGTTATAATTAAATTATAATTTTTGATATACACATTAATAGATTATTTAATTTCGACTATGAAATTATTTATAATCTTATAAGCATCCAATATTTTTATATTTACTAAAATAATATACTATCTTTATGTCTAATTAGTAATAAAAATCTATTAATTTGAGAAACCTTACATTATGAAATACAAAAAATAATTTTTAAAATTATAATGTAAGTTAAAATAAATTAATTTTAATATAATCTTTCTCGATTTTTCAATAAAATAATAATTGTATTATTGAAAAACGTCGGGATTAATTTTTTTCTATATTAGATTCACTTAATTATTTCGACAACTTACTACTGTTATGTTTTACTATCATATATTAATACAATAAATATTAATACTTAATATTTTAATTAATTAAAGAAAATTTGAAAAATAATTACTTGTTTCGCAATTTCATTCATTATACCATGGTTTCCTATGCATATAGGCATATAAATGTGTTACTATAAACCCGTATTTATTATATATTTTTTAATTATAAACTGAGTAATGATAATATATAATATTATATAGAATAGTTCAAGAAAATGTGAAAATTGAGAGATTATTATTAATTTTTCTATGTAAAATAAATTATTAATATATTAAATTTTCATTAAATGCAAAACATTGAATTACAATTTAATAATTAACAAAATAATTAATATATTATTGAATAATAATAATCATCATTCTCTTGCTGAAATTTAAGTATATCACCATATTTTTTTAAATAATTATCAAGTAATTATCTGAAATAAAATTTTAGATATATGACAAACTAAAACATGTAATTCATATTATTCATATATTTAATCAAGTAAATTAAAATTTAGAAGAATTTATAATTAACAATATAATATTACAGTATATAAAAATTATTTCTTGAAAATGCCTTACTAAATGATATTCTTTTATACATTATTATATAATACATTTTAACAAAAATTCATTTAATACTTTTACTTGTAAATATATATAAAGCTTTTATTTTTCGTTAAATGACTATTTATTAAATTACATAAACAAAATTTTTTATTTTTAGATAAGGAAATATTACAAAAAACAAGAAACGTAATCGCATAAATAAAAATTTAAAAAATATTATGACGTCTCCTTTTGTCATTTTTCCTTTTTCATATCTATTAAAAATAAATTTGATTATATAACTATTCTGTAGCTGCTTTGATAGAATAAAATTAAGATTAATTATTTTTATAATAAATACAACAAACAGTATGTGTTGCATTAATATATTTCAAATTAAAGATTTTCATTTACTATTATAAATTTAAGCTTTTTTAAGTATGCATAATTTTATATTTTATGAATTGGAAGAGCGTTATGAAATCAATTAAATAACTATATTTTACTCTACAATGGTCTTTTACTTTTGTATTGAAAGTATGACAAAAAAGAAAGTAATAAAAATGAGGACAAATTTTGAAAAATGAATTATGTCATAAACAATTTTATGTTAATATAATATAATATAATTTTCACTAATGCCGTATACTTGTAAAACTAAATTAAACTTAGGCTAACTGAAATATAAAATTTTAAAGCACTTTCTGCTTCCTTAAAAATTAACCAACTCCACAAGAGAATGTAAATACATAATCAGCATCGAAATGAGTTTGTACACACACACGTTCGATCTTCGAAGAAGTAGTGGCAAGACTGATGTTCGATTCTTCGAGACATTCTTTTTATACGTCGTTAGCATCGAGTTACCAATCCACGAATCATACAATATTTAAACGAACTTTTCGATTGAAATTTATAATTGATATAATATGATATTTAGGTTATAGAATTAATTTATAAATGAAAAAAATTATTTTATTTTAATATTTTACACTATCTAGCTTTTTTCTACTTTTTTCTACATTCTACCATTTTTTGGCAAAGAAAAAATGAACTAGTAAATAATATAAACATATACACAATTAGTAATTTCAATTATCCTAAAATATAAATAAGATAATTCTACGTTATAATTAAAAAATTATTGTATTATCATAGACAAAAAAGAAATTTTATTTTGTAAATAATTTGATGATAATGAATTTCAGAAAAAAAAGTATGTGATAGTTACTCAAAATATATAGTATACATTGTGTTATCCTGCTATAAAAAATCATTAAATGTAAAACAAATGAGCTTATAATTTAATTTCAATACATATAATGAAAATATTTTATATCCTTCATTATAATTTAATTTTAAAAATATGTATATTTTTATATTCAAATATATAAATCAAGAATAAAAATGAGAACTAAGGATTAAACTTTCATGGTAATTTAACGGAATATCCTTAATTTTAATAATACATCAATTGAATGTATTTAAAAAATAATTTAATTTCAATATTCCAAAATACAACATATTCTTATTTTGTCTAAAAATCTATATAGTTTTTACTTATATTTCTAATTGTTTATTGTTCCTAATAGTTTCTAATAAAAACTATTATTTTTTATTTTAAAATATCTTAAGTCACATATTTCTAACCATAAAAATGCATTCTATTAATATTTTCAAGAGGAAGTATAAAAGCATAAAAATAATATAAGATTAAGTAAACATGATAAACGTAAACAATATATTTCTTTTATTAAATATGAAAATTTAAATATTTTGTAATAAAAAAACTTTGAAATACTTTTTATGTATTAAAATTTTATAATAATAATTTTTTATACAGACTTAATTATTCTAATTTTATATTCTTATATTTTCTGTATCTGCTTTTTATTATTTAAAGCAAATTTTGATAACATTGTATTTATCTTACTAATTTTTATTATTGGTACTATAATTATATATTTACAAAATAAATTGAGATTCTTTTCATATCATTTAATTATGTATGTCGTGTCGTGCGATTGATATGAATACAAGCATCACTAGCAATAAAATATATGTCAGGAATTGATTCGATATTTTCAGGTTATTAATGGTTAACGGATAAAGATCAATTTATATTTTAATCATTTAAAAATATTATTTATTGATAATAGTTTATAATTATACAAAAAAACAATTTATACTGTAAACACTTTTCGAGCGTAACTAATTAATCGGTATAAATAAATAAATAATTCTTCATTTTTCAATAGTAAAGAAATATACAAAGACAAAATTTCTATTACAATAATACTCATGTTTTATTTACCTTAATTCATAATACTAAAAACTAAGATTTAACTTTCTGTTACAGTAGAAATTTATTAATAAAAATTTTTAGCTAAAACTTGAACATTTTATAAATACATACTTATAACCCCACTCCAGAATCTTATATATCTTAAGACACATTGTTTTTTTTAAGTATATTTTTATGAATATGCAAAACATGAAATCATCAATTTTATTACGTGATTTCCTAATAAAATTTATTTTATCACTTTTGATAAGTTTTAAAATACATGTCTGATAATTTGAACGCCATTTTGAAATATTCTCGAAACTTATATTTGCTGATCTAGAGCTAAAAATTTATCAATTATAAATAAATTGACTAATATTTCAAAAAGTTTTATGATTATTTTTTTAGTATTTACGTATTACAAATTGTCTTTATTCTGGAAACTTCTAAGAAACACAATAAAATTATTTACTTTAATAAAATTATCAAATAAATTTTTTAAAATGAAGCCTGTGCTGTAGCAATATTTTCAAATGATTTGAAAAATTTCTAAAAAAGATGTAAATATTTCAAGAATCCTACGTTTCCGAACAGACAAATTCAAGATGAAATTAACTGTTTTCATTGTTTTAAAATAAATTAATTATTAAGAATTCACATCGAATGATCGAATAATCAATCGTTGACTGTGCATTGAATCATTCGTAGAATAACATTCCAAGGGTCTTAATCGATTATCCAGAAACAAGTTTGTACAGTCTTATACTTCACAATTCTTAGATCCCCAAATCACTTGTTTCCCAAAACTATTTCTAACTGTATCCGGAATTAAAAATCTTTATTAAAAAATACATTTTTTAATGCAAGAAACGTAAAAAATACTACTTATTAAATTGTAAAATTATATCAAATTTTAAACGTAAATATATGAATTATATTATTGTTTATTTTCAAATGTAAATAATTTTATTAGTATGTTCTAATAAATATAATTAAAGATTTTATTACAAAAGAATTTGTTTTCTATTTAATAAATTTATAGAATAAAGAAAAAGATAATTTTTATTTTTTTATAAATAACTTTTAAATCATTGTGTATATAATTACTAATTTAAAACAAATTTGAAATGAAATAAAATCAAAATGAAACGATTGTTGTTTAGCAAATATACAAATATGATAGTACAAACGTGATATTTGAATAACGTGAAATCTTTAAATTTAAGTTAAAATATTTAATTTTAATTCATAAAATTAAATTTAATCAATCCAACGTAAAAATAAATAATTAATAACCAAATTCGTATTTAAGATAAAACTTGAAATTAAATATCTTTCGGTAATCTTGTAAAGGTCCATTGAAACAAAAACCGGTTTCGACATCATTCTAATTTTGCAAATGTGTCTGAAAAGCATACTTTTTAAATTTAATATTATAGCAGTTTATCGGGTACTTACTTAATGCGTGAGTTCGTAAGGGATGTTGGGATTAAGCGAAGGAAAAATAAAAGTCGTTGATGTTAGCTTCTACTTAAAAATGATTCTATTTATTTATTAATTCCTAATCGCCGTGAGGAGTAAAAAAACCTCCTTCGCTGGGATCGAGGAAAAAGCCAATTTCGCACGCAATAACAATAACGCAAATTTACAACAAAGACGCAAGTATCGCAAATCGCACGCATGAGAGCTCTTGCGGATAATTTTGATCTTACTTACGGACAGCTGGACCTTTACATCTCTCGCCGATACGTTAGTGAGTGATCGACCTATTTATGGGTGAGGACACCGGGTTGTCTCCAACGTCTTGGAGACCAGACCTGGCCACGAGGACCTCACTTCACTTACACTCTTTCTTTATGTCTCATTCCCCTAGATTGTTCATCGGGAGATGCTAGACCTCTCCCAGGGAAGTTCCAATTCTTCCCCCTGGGGTTTTGGCGAGCACTCTCTCGCTCGCACTCCCTCAAAAATCCGACACACCACGACGCTCCTCTCGATGCTTATGCACTCTCACTTATGCTTATCAAACTGTGGACTGTAAAACGAGCCCCCTTTTTTAATCACCAAGGACCTTTAATTAGCAGTCCTTTAACTATCTCGCAACTCTTTAGATCGCGGGACCTTAAATCGCGGCCCTCTTACTATCGGCACTTCAATACCACACAAGAAGAAGCACACACTTGCTTACTTGCCACAACGAGGTCTTAATAATAAGCAGATCTTGTCGTGCTCAAGCCTAGCCAAAGTGTCTTCCTTTTCCTCTCCAAAGAGAAACTCAACTCTCCAAAGTATTTTTCAGCCATATCTATGGGACCTCTCCTTGAGGCCCCCTACCTAAAGTTTTATGGGGCCTGCCCTGCTAGGGGGCACGATTGTCCCATTTCTTATTTAACTAGTGCAATGCGCAGGACTCGAACAATATTATTCTAATACTTTTATTATAAAAGAGAAAATAAAAGAGCTATTTTCTTGATTTTGATTTATGATAATTTTATTTAATAAAAATATATATATAACTAAAAAAATAGTCAAATAAAAATAATTTTAAATACCTAAGTTGCGGGATAATTTTTAATTTTTTTAAATATATTTTAATCATTGTAATATGAAATATAAATAGTTACAAAAATTAAGATAAATAAAAAATATCTGTAAATATTTATATAAATGATACGCTGAATCATATATGTAAGAATATAAACGAAATCAAGATTTTATAAATTTTGTATATTGTTTTATAGATCTTTTAATCGGCAAACATGATATTATTATACAATGTTATATATAATTGATTATTTAAAATTTATAAAGACGAATAACAATTTCACTAATTCATTATGTTGTAATTAAATTATATTTTTCTATGGGTGAATAAAAATCTGGAATTTTAATATTATGTATTATAACTTAACATTACTTATTTTTAATTAATTGTAATTTTGTAATATAAATTATTGATATTTTTTTAACTTAAAAATTACGTGTTTCTTAATAATTTACAAAATCTTAATTACAATAACTTAATTGATGCAATGTACTAAATTATATATTATTACCAATATATTATTAAGTAATAAAACCTCCAGTCCAGTAACTCACAAGGCCATTTGCTCTTTTTTAAATAAAATTTTTAAAAGTGTTTGATTTAAAATAATATTAATTTTTCTCAAAACCTTTCTATTTTAAAAACATTGAAAATGTACATAAGCAGAAATCGTTAAAACATTTTATAAAGTAGTTGAATTATTAGATATTTATTGTCAAATTAGTATTTAAATATATATATATATATATATATATATAATATATATAATATATATAAAATATATATATAATTGATAAATAAATAATTGATAAACTCAAATATAACGCTATTTAAATTATAATAAATAACAGCTATTTTCATAAATGGAATTATTACTATAAATTTAATTTTTTACTAAACTATGTTGTTTTTAATTTTATCATTAGTACATAATATATAAATTTCTAGTTTTCTTTCACGTATCCATTTTTTAAAAATTATTTTTGTTTTTAAGCGTTTCTTTGGACGGTTTGGTAGGAATTACCATGAGTCAAGATTATAGGCAAATTACACAACATAAAAAGACAAGATTAAAAGTCGATCGGCCGATGACTCTTGTGACATACTAAATTATGAAGAAATAATGAGTGAATAGTGTGAGGGACTATCAAGCATATTAAATTATTTCAAATATTTTTTTACCGAACAGCATAATAAATAACTGAAAATAAGACTATTGAAAATCTTTGCATATAGTTCTAAAAAATGTATCAACATTTATTGCTCGTTGTAAATCATACTAAACACCTTTTTAAATATTATTAACAATTATATTAGTTTTTTACTTTAGTTCTTTTTGATATTAATTTTACTTCAATAATGTTGTTTGTGTGCGCACGTACACACTCACACACATGTATACATATATATGTAATTGATAAATCATTTATAATTTTATTTACTACCATAAAAATAATGAACATGTCAAGCTTTTAACAATATATTTTTATAATAAATCACAATTATGACGAATTTGCATAAAAAAATTATAAATAATTATAATTATAGGTTGTATGTACATGCATTTTTTACATATTTTTACACGTGAAATATTAAAATTTAATTTTTTTATTTAAATTTAAATTATTAAAATTCTTATTTTAATCAAATATATAGGATTCCATTACATATAATGATATGCTTTCTAGTCCTACAGTAAATTATTTAGAATTAAAAATATAAATTATAATTAAATTTTGTTGATATCAAATTAACTGTTATTAATAGAAACATATTGTATTTAAATCACATGCAAATTTAGGTTTTTTAACAAATAAAGTACTTATTTCTTTTCATTATATTTATTTTCGAATTTATACAATCAAGTTTATTTATAATTTTCAGTTTATCCATAAAAGTATAAATATAATTAATGACAGCATGCGCTATAACTCAATTTTAAATTAATTGTTACAATTTTATATAAAAGAGAAAAACTTCTTGCTTAAATTTATTATTTTACGTTTATTTTTGGCAGGAAAAGTGATGGTGAATTGAATAGTTCATTGCTCACATAAAAACCTTTACTCCTTATTATTATAATCGCTACCATAAATAAATATTTGAGCTCTATTAAACGAATTTTTTTTATGTTTATGGTTATGATATAATAAACTAACACTCATCCATTACCTTTCCCATAGTTTAATTTTAACATTCAATCAGAAGTTATTTAATTTCAGTGTATTGAACAGCAGATTACATTCTTTTGGTAATAGTTTCTTAGGTACAGCTTAACAATTTATCTTATTAATATTCATTAATCTACAAACAGTATAGAAAGTTATTCTAACTTTGACCATTTAATGACTTGATCAATTGATAATAACATTATAAACAAGTTAATAAAGAACTTTATCTTTTCTCTGTTTTTTAAAATACTACGGATAAAATTACCTTGCACTTTTAAATTTGAAACATAAAAAAAAAGAGATAATATATTAATTCAATAAGATCTTTGACAATTTCTGATATTTTATTTTTTTTATTCATTATATGATTTTATATTTTAAATTTTAGAAGGTGTAGATTTAATGGCATGCAAAGTTATCGATTTTGTGCTTACATTTTTTTTTTCATTATGCTTAGATTAAAAAAACATATTTATTATAAATAGCTTAGTACAGTTTAATATCTTAATATAGCCAAAAGCCAATTTTTTTATACTTTGCATAGCACCATATTATTTATATATTTATTTTAAATAAAGTGCACTTCTGAAAACTGCACAACCTTTTACCAGAAAGATAGATTTAATTTATATATCTAATTTATATACGTAATTAACTTAAAATAATTATTTTTTCGAAAAAATAATTTGTGTTTAAAAGTTTTATAATCTTAGTATTTGTAAAAATGAAACAATATACTTAAAATTCGTTTTACATTAGTTTCATTTTGATTACTGATTATTTTCAGTTAGTATATTTAAAAAATACTTCGTAATTTATTTAAACATATACATGTTCATTTTAAAAATAAAGTTGCATAATTAAAATTAATTTTTGATTATCAAAAATTCAAGTAAGAAGAGAAAGTTCTTTATCAACATATGTTTCAATATCTACACGACAAATGGGACAACAACTGTTAGTACATAACCACTGATCAACACAATCTATGTGGAATAAATGCATACATGGAAGTCTCCTATAATGTAAAAATATTATTCTTATTAGAAAATAGTTAAATTTTTTAAATGATAAAATAAAATCTAAATTTTATATTTAAATATGTTTGTATATTTACTGCATTTTGTTACTAACTTTAATTATTTTTATTAATATAGGTATGCTTTCCTTTTAATAATAATAAATAAATTTCTAAAATAAATAGAACTAATTAAAATGCTTTTGGAAAACAAAACTTTAACTTTAATAGCTAAAATTAAGCCAATAAAATTAGTATTGAACAAAACATATTTTATTAACATATTCTATTCAAAAATTTTAAATAAGAATTATCAATTATATTAAATTTCTTTCAAAATTAAATTTAAATTACAAATTTGGAACTTACCGAACACTTTCATTTTCTTCAAATTCAGAAAGGCATATTGTACATTTTTCAGTGGCATCTTCTTTATTCTCTATGTCTTTTATCTAATCCAAATTTATTAAATGGAATATTATAATATTCAAATCATGAAAATAAAAATTTAATAAAATAAAACGTACCCTTTTATATTTATGTGGGAATGTATGATTTTCAATTGAATCTTGTGTAGCTCCACCTCGAGCACATACTATACGTCTAAAATCAGCAATGTGTATGAATGTTTCTGAACGAGGTGAGAATAGTTGATTTTGAGTTGCATGTGACATTTGATGATAAGAATAATAAGGAAGCTCGTGTGGTGTTTGATTTGGCTATGATAAAAAATATATATAATTGATAAATATAATTTTTATTATATTTATTAATTCAATTAAAAGAATAATTAAAAAAACTAAAATTAAATTTGATATACAATTCTTATTTTAATGATTTGTTAATACAAAACTTATAAAATTTAATATTTATTTAACAAAATTAATTTTAGGAGATATTAGCAGCAAATTTTTTATTATAAATTATATCTAAAATTTAAAAAAATATATAAATCTGTAAATTTATACCATAACAGCTGTCATTCCAAAATTAGGAGAATTTCTGGTTGGGCCACTTTCTGGATGACTATAAACCATAGGTTGTTGTGGTGGTGGCAGTATTGTAGTTGTTAATGCAGGATAAGGTAATCGAAAATAGGCATTGTCTCTTCGCGTACATGCGGAATTTAAGTGATTACAACAATTTACATTACAAGTGGTGTGGATAGTTTCATTGATATTTGTATTAGATGGTATAAATCTGGAACAAGATAAAACCATTATATCAATAAATTATGAATAGGATTCAACTTATCAATAATTTAACGACTGATTGACAAACCGTATTATTCATACTAGTAATTTAAAAAATAATAATAAAATAAGAAATTTTATCAATTCATTTTTAATATTATTAATTTATAATCACTCAGAAGGCATTATTTTCATCTAAATAATAAAATAGTGTTCGTTTTATTACATATTATATATTATATATTATATATTATATTTATGTATTTATTTGCTAGAATTTAACTATCATAATACGAATAAGAATAATAATATTCAAATAATTTAGTTGCTTCATAAACAATTAAATTAAAACAATAAGATTATATTTGAAAAACATAATTTACCAATGATATTCAAACTATCAGTAAAAAATATGAGTAAAGATTCAAATTCATTTAATTTTAAATAATCAACTGAGTTACCTATTTATTTAATTAATATTATATTAATATTATATTAATTATATTATATAAATTCTCATTTATACTGTATTTTCATAATTTCTACCTATGATGTCCATACATTCTTCTGGAATATCGAGTATCTTGACGCATATTTTGATATTGACGATGTTGCTCTTGAATTCGTTGTTGTATCATCCATAACCTTTCCATTGTTGGAGGCATTCTATGCATTCTTGAAACTATGAAATAATTAGAATTTTAAGACATATGCATATAAGCTATAATTTTTTTTTCAATGGAAAAACTTAAAATTATAAATATTTATAATTATTGATTTTATTTACCAATATCCATCATATAGTTCGGATCATTTTGCAACTGATGATGATGATGATGATGATGATGGTGATAATGATGATGATGGTGATCATGTCGAGAGGCTGCAAGACTTGACATCCAATCATGATGAATACAATGCCTCCTCATCCTTAAATAGCAATATTATATTATATTAACAATAAAACATTATTTTATACTTGTATTTATTAAGAAAAAAATAAAAATTATTTTATACCTAGGTCGAATATTTGTATGTGATGGATTTGATGCATGAACTGAATTCCTTATTGCCTGTTCATCATCTGACTCTGTCGTTAAATCTACCACAGTTACAGGCTGACTTTGTTCTAGATTTTGTACATTTTGAGTTGATGTATTTTGCTAAAATAAATATTAATGAAATTACTAACCTGATTGTTATATAACTATTTATTTTTTAAACTAACATTCAATAATAAATAATTATTTATTATAAAAATGATTAATAAGAATAATATATTATTAATTATATTATTAATGTATCAACAATATTTACCTTATCAATATGATTAACTGTACCAAGTACCTCCACTGAACTATCTTCATCTTCATTTTCACTATTGCTATCACTAGAAGTCCAGTCAAGTTGAAGATCTGGTGGTGTTGGAGCTTCATCTATTCCTATTAAATGTATAAACATTAATTGTTAAAAAGTAAAGTTTATTAAAATATATCTAATTTTATATATACTTGATGTTTGATTAGAATGAACATCTTGAGAATTGATCACAGTCGATTGAGTAGGGGAAAATAATGTTGTCTTTCTTACTTTATTATTAGTCACATTATGAATTTCTGTATTTATAGAATCTTCATCAGGATTCTCTGACTCACTTATACTGAATATATAAAAAATAAAATTTATTATAACATATATATTTTAGTAAATTTTTTTTCTTTATTTTATTTGAATAAAAAAGAAAAAAATTCTATAAAAAAACTTCTAACCTATAACCAACAGGATGATCTATTATTCTGGAAGGTCCAGCGATATTGCAGCTATCAGGTTGTGATTCAGAAGATATTCTTGCATGTTTGAATTTTGAACATTTTCTTTCATATTTTGCATAAGCATCTAAACACAATGCTTTATGTCTATATCCATTTACATAAAGTCCTTCTTGCGAATTTTCTGTGCAAGAAACTGCAGTTTTTTTTGTTGATTTTTCCTGTCTAGTTCTACACATGTTACAATTTAATGGCTCTGTGAGGCCATAATTTGAGGAATTTACAATTGAATTAGGAACATAATGACTACAAACATAATCATTAGCAGTTTGTAAATGATGGCGAGAATGACAAGAATACGGCACGGCAGTACTTAAGTCTGTTTCTTCAATATCACTATCAGCAAATAAATGCTCATAATCCATTTCGTTTCCTGCATTTATTAAAAAAAATTATAATTTTTCATGTTTAAAAGTTTAATAAAAATTTTGTAAAAAACAATTTTAAAAATATTCATTTTATAAAATTATTAATTAATTATTTTTATTTTATAAATTTTATTTTTGAAAAAATTTTACAAGTATAAAAATGTATTATAATTATGATAAACATAGTATTTAGCAATTTATTTAATTATCAAATAAAATTTATTTAAAAAAAAAACTTAATCTAATTAAATAAAATATGTTTTAACTATATTAAATATATAGTTATATTTTGAATATTAATAAATAAAAGATCACCAGAGGGATATCGAGAATGTGAAACTGGATCAGCTGTAGATGTAAATGCAGTATCAAAGATATCTGCCAAAGATGTTACATTAACCACATCTGAACCGGCTGTAGCCTCACTATTAAAAAGCTCATTAGAAGCTTCAGGTTTCTCTTTCGGCCACACATTCTTCGATTTTTCCCCTTCATCCATTCTTAATGCATAGTAAAAAATATGTAATATTATTAGATAAAATAATATATAGTTAATATAATAATAATACTTTAATTGTTACATATTTGTAAAATGTAAATGTTTTAAACTGTTGTAATCTGTATAAATTGTAAAGAAAATAATATATTGTTTAGTTATTTTGTTTCATACGTTAATATACGAAAAATATTTTACAATATAATTTTTGGATAATTATAAAATATTTTGCATATTATGCAGTTTTATTTAAATATCAAATTTAAAAATATTAAAAGTAGCTAAATTCTAATAATATCCAAAATTCAATAATACAATTACTGTAAACAACTAAATTCATAAAATTTAAATTATATATATATAACTTTTATAAGAGCTATAAATACAATAATGCAATATTGATTTCTACATAATTAGATTAGGTATTTGTTAAAATAATTACAGAATTGAAAAAATTTTAATAAACAAAATATCGATTAAAAAAATTCATTGTAAAACTTCATTTTTTACATACAAATTATGTAGTTTTCAAAAAAGTAATTAAAAGAAAGGATGGTTTACTTGCTCGTTTTGATAATTATAGGCAAGTAATTTTAGAATATTGAGAATATAAGATGAACATGTAATAAAATAAAGAGCTTAAGAAACCAACAAAAACAATGATTAAAAATAGTAAAAATAATATAAACCCAGGAAAATAAAGATACATCTATGGGTTAGAATTATATCAAAGGTAATAGACACATTGTAATGAAATATAACTACAGTACTATTGGAGCATAAAATAATAAATGAATAAACATACAAAAAAAAAGAAATAAGCAGTGATATACGGTTCTTACTTTGCCTGATTCCCGAAATGGATAATAAGGTAACGGTGATTACTTTACCCCGTCATTTTTCGCGAAGTCCCATGTAACAAGTAGAAATCAAGACTCAAAGAAAAAAGAAATAGAAAGGATTCACCTCTAACGTCTACTGTGTGCTGAATTTAATATCCAGACTTCAGATTAGTTGACGACAATGTCGTCTTGTCTTGCCGTCTTGCAAAATTATTTTCACTTTCCTCTCTCTTTCAGACTATCCTTTATTCACTCTCTCTCTCTCTCTCTCTCTCTCTCTCTCTTTCTCCCTCTTTTTTCTCTCTTTTTCTCTTTCCTTTTCTCTTTTATGAACCCACTATTAACATACCCACTCACGACATACTCTTTTTCTATTAGTATACTCTTCAGCTTAGCTGCACGACTTATAAAAGTAGATATAGCGAGAACTCCAAGGATATACATATACAGGAACATGTATATGCATATTTTTAGAGCAGCATTGATGAACAATTTTTTGACACAATGATGATTTTAACAGTATAATTAAATAAAAATAATACAGTCATTGCTATCCAGTGATATAGAGAAGAAACTAGAAAATATTTAAGAAAGATTTGAAAGCTAGCTTTAAACAAAATTTAATTACTATACTGCTTGAAAGTTTAAAATCTGATATTTGTTTTATCTGACTATTTGGCTACACAGATAGCAGAAGAGAGAGAGAGAGAGAGAGAGCGAAAGGTAGTAAGTAAGCGAATAAATAAACAAGAAATAGTAGAAATGCAGAACCAACATGATAAATCTAGACATGTGCAACTGAAGAAATTGAAAATGAAAAAAAATGTACAAAAAAGATAAAATGTGGCCGGAACCTAAAAGTAATAAGCAATTTCGAATATACTCAAAAGAAAGATGAAAAAATATAAAAAATATTTATTGCAAGCAGAAGCGTTAAATGACATACATATACTACCTACCCTTTATAAAAAAAATCTGAAATTTGTAAAAGAATATTCTAAATAGCATGACATAATAAATTTTTAATAATTATATAATTTTAATATCATATAATTTATCAATAATTGTTTATTGTGAATAAATAAATATTGTCAAGAGAAATTGACAACTATTCAAGAATATCGATAATTTTTTAATCTATACATCGTTTCTAATTTTCATTAGAATTTGATGTTTTAGTAATATAAAATTAATTGTCTTTATTAATTTATAAAACACTTGTACATATTTTAAAAATGGATTATTTAAATTAACTAGCAGTAATATAGACATGTAAGTTTCTGTGTATATTTTAAATATATATTTTTCTATATACAAAATTTTAATAAATAAAACCGAGCTTAATACCAGTAATGTAATAATTACAATTATTTATTTATTTAAATGAAATCGAAAATTAATTATTATAATAGAAAAAAAATTTCTAATAAAATTATTGCTTAAATCATAATAAATTATTATAGGCAATAGCAACTTTTCAACATTGAGTATGTACACAAAGATATAATTGGTCTATATTATTTTAGTAAAATAATTAAAGAATTAAATTTGAACACGTGCTTTAATTTTATAAAAAATTTTAGATCTATTTTTCGATTTAGTTTTATATTAATTGAAGAATTCTTATACGTATGATTTTAAAAATTTAATCATTAAATACTATTAAAAATATTATTAATAATAATTAATTATTCAAATTAATTATTCAATAAGAAAAATATTTTCTCTTAAATACTTTAATAAAATGAAAATAAATACTTTTTTCTTATGCTGTATCATTAATCGTTTTCGTTCCGTTCCATGATTACTATTTTATTTAAATTTCGTTAGTTTTCTTTCTTTCCATATATTGTTTGGGCATATATTCTTGCCGAAGTCCAGAAATTCAAACCATATCCAAGTTTTTGCTATCTTTTTACTTTTTGGACATACTGCAAGATTTAATTTGAACATGATCTAAGGGTCAACCGTTTTCTTATACATTTCTATATAAAAGATATGTTGATCTATAAAAAAATAGGGTTTTCTTTATTTCTCTAATATGTATATATATATATATAGTTATGAATAATCTACATAATAACCGAAGTATAAATATAAATATTTATATTTACAATGTTATTCGTCCATAACAATGTTAATTAACAATATTAATATTACACAAGTGTAAATTGAAATAGAAATTAATTTATTATTTGTTTAAAATGATTTTTGTTTTGAAAATATTATAATACGTATTTAATATTTATTTAATACGTTAATTTGAAATATATACTCTTAATTTGAACTTAACTTTAACTGTTTTTATTGTAACATTCCTAGGCGCTAAATAAAAATCGGATGTAATTTTTATTGAATTTATTTTTGAACATTAATATATTTTTATTCATTAAGAATCTGAAAACTATTAACCCTATTTGTATCGTATGAAAATTATTTAAGAATTAATTATTAATAATAATTAATGTATTTTATTGTTTTATTTGTTCGCTGTAACTGTAGTTAAACGTGAACGAAAAAATGAACATTTATTCCATATAAAATATAAAAATATATTTATCCAAAATAAAAATTCAATAAATATTTAGAAAAATAAGGTAGCAAAGAAATGACAGTCATTAATGAAAAAAGCACGATTAAACGAATATTTTAATATTTAAGAGAAAAAAATTCGTTCCACTAAATTCTTTAAAATGAAACTTCATTCTCATTATAATATATTTAAAATACTTTTGTATAATTGGAATAATATTTATAAAATTCTTTAAATGATAATTAATTAAATATTTATACAAAAATTATGTATAATTAAGAAAAATAAAATCATATGAAAATATTTTTTTTCTTATATAAATATTAATTTTAATTCGAAATAGATTATTGTGTTATACAGTAGTCATTATAATAGATTATTATACAGTATTTATTGTAATATTTTAATAAAATGTAGTTATAATCGATTATTATGAAGTTC
Organism: Ceratosolen fusciceps; assembly: GCA_018883505.1. Lineage (NCBI taxonomy): Eukaryota > Metazoa > Arthropoda > Insecta > Hymenoptera > Agaonidae > Ceratosolen > Ceratosolen fusciceps. Next base: position 6,645,076 of record RCIC01000012.1, on the reverse strand, counting down.
ATTTATTCAAAATATTTATTAGATATCAATAAAAAATTTTAATTATAATTTAATATTTTAATCTTTACAAATATATATTTTTTCAATAATTGTAAATATTGAATTTAATATTATAAAGAATATTAATAATTTTTATGATCATAAGTATTTGTCATTAAATGTTTATTTAACGTGCTTTTGTAAAAATTGCTGTCAATTTTATTACTTTTAATGTCAATAGACGATTATTTGATCGTGAAAATTTTTACTGTTACATAAGAGCACATTAATTAAATTTTTTCTGAACTATTAAGTGAAAAAGTATAATCATTAACAATATTCAATTATTTATAAATCTGTTTAAGAAATGTAAAATTGTTTATTTTTATTTTTTTTCAGTAATCAGCGTTGGAATGAACCCGATAGAAAGGTAAATAAAGATAAAAGAGAACAAGAATTAGTGAGGGTAGGAGAAAATTAAAAAAAAACTGAAGTGTATAAGAGATGAAGAAAATAGAAATATTAATAATATATTTATACAGTTGAGTGAAGGTCTCTTTGCTGCTGCACTGCGACTGCGTACAACGTTATTGCTGTGTATTACTTTAGACCTTTTGATTTCTATTTTATTGCTCACCAACTGATCCCGAGTGTAGTTAGAAAATTTTTAATGGTATTGTGAACTAATTAACCGTATCTGAACACCATATTTAAAGCAATCTAACCTATAAATTGATTCGCCTAATTCCTTCTTCACATCGGTACAAAATACAAGCAATATTGAAAGAATGGCTGTCGCTATAAGAGTATTATCAAAATTTTCAGGTAACTGAATAAACCAATCTTAAATACTTTACTTTTCTTATGTTCTGATTTTTATTCAATCATATTTTTTTTTAATTTTATTTTTGACTGATTTTAAATTTAGTAAATAAAACTTTAATATCTAATAATGTACTATTAGGTACACTTTTGTTTTAATCTATCAATCATTCAATTTAATTATTAAAATTTCTCTTCACTTATTTATATATTATTTAAAAAATAATAGGTCAAGATTACTTTTTAATACAAATTTCTTACATAATAAAAGATATTTTATATTTTTTGCTAAATAAGTATTAAACAATGAGAAAAATTACTTTTAAATGTTAAATATCTTGTAAAATAATAATTTCAATGTTTATTATACATCAATTTTACTATGACTTATATGTACTTTTAAAAAATATAAGCGTTGGTTTCTCTTATAAATAAACTATAAATTAATTCATTCAATTATATGGTATAACAATTAACTCTTGTTTACAAATCATTGATTTCGTTCCTAACCTTATAGGATATTTTTAAATCAACAGACCTTGATCTCAATTCTATAACAAAAATGCTCTTCTCTTTTTGAACGTCATGTGTTAAGTTTATATTTCTTTTTGTGTGCTTCCTACCTGTTGTAAGTCTAATTTTCAATGATGCTATTTTTAACAAGCTGCATCATTGGTAGCAAAAATTATTTAGATATTTATTGATGATGAAGGCCAATGTTATATGTTTTAGTTGGTGCTCGTGGTGGATTAATACATTCTCAGATTAGATATAATTATACAAAAACTCGAAAAAATTTAATAATTGATTCTGAAACCAAAGTCATCTGTCAAGGGTTTACAGGAAAACAAGGGACTTTTCATTGCCAGCAGGCAATTGACTATGGCACAAAAGTTGTTGGTGGTATCAATCCAAAGAAAGCAGGATCTCAGCATCTTGGGCAACCTGTATATAAATCTGTCCAAGAGGTAAATGTATAAATAAACGTAATATATAAATAATATCTATAAAATGCTTACAAATCATTAATTATATAAATTTGCATACAATTATGTAATTTACTCATTAAAAAAAACTAAAAACAAAATATCATTACTTTTTATTATACATTTTATTTATTATATTATATTATATTTTATTTATAAGTAAATCTTTAAATAAATTATAATAAATTTATAACTATTCTATATTATAAAAGGCGACTATACTTATTAAAAATTTTTATAATTAATAAAAATATAAATTCCTAAAATAAAATAATGGAGTATAGAAGAATGTTGTTCAAAATGTTAAAAGAATAATAGTTTTTATTAAAAAATTTTTATTCGACTTCGTTAGGCAAAAGATGCAACTGGTGCAACTGCATCAGTAATTTATGTACCACCTCCATCAGCTGCTTCAGCAATCATGGAAGCTCTAGATGCTGAAATGCCACTAATTGTTTGTATTACGGAAGGAATTCCACAACATGATATGGTCAAAGTTAAAAGGAGATTATTAGAACAAAATAAATCTCGTCTTATTGGTCCGAATTGCCCTGGAATTATTGCACCAGAACAAGTAAATTTATGTATTTATTTATTTGAACATTTCAAAATTATGAAGATTATTTCAAAGCTTACATAATTATTAATATCTGTTTAATTATATTATTAAGGTTAATAAAACAATCTTTTTTAATACATTAATGTAGAGATTAGCTTTCAAATTTTTATGAATCTAATATTAATTTTTATAGTGTAAAATTGGCATTATGCCAGGACACATACATCAAAAAGGTAAAATTGGTATTGTATCAAGATCTGGAACATTAACATATGAAGCTGTAAATCAAACCACTCTGGTGAGAATTAATATTACTTTTTTATAAGATGAATAATTTTTAAAAATATGATTTGCTTTTAGACTGGATTAGGTCAAACACTTTGTGTTGGTATTGGAGGAGATCCATTTAATGGTACAGATTTTATTGATTGTTTAGAAATATTTTTGCAAGATACAGCCTGTCAAGGTATTATTATGATTGGTGAAATAGGTGGAAGTGCAGAAGAAAAAGCAGCAGAATATCTTACAGAACATAATTCTGTTAGTTTTATTTATATTTCAAATACTATAAATAATTTCTTAGACTGAAATAGTATTATATTAATTCTAATATTATTTCAGGGAGCAAAGGCTAAGCCTGTTGTATCATTTATTGCTGGTATTACAGCTCCACCAGGCAGAAGAATGGGTCATGCTGGTGCTATCATTTCTGGAGGAAAAGGCGGTGCTCAAGATAAAATTGACGCACTAGAAAAAGTAAGACCCGTGAATAAAATATAATTATATAATTAACATTTATGTAATTACATTTTTCTAGGCTGGCGTTATTGTAACAAGCAGTCCTGCTCAAATGGGAAATACACTATTAAAAGAAATGACTCGTCGTGGTTTAGCTTAAATTAGAAGTGTATTATCAACTGATAAAAGAAACCATTGTAGATTATTTGAGAATGTGTATTCGGATAATTAATTATAATAAATTATTAAATAAAGATTAAAAACAGTTAGGATGTGTAAAAGAAAAAAAGAAGATGAGACTTATAATATTCTAAGTATTATTTTATCTTTAAAGAAATTATTATTACCACTCAAGCTTTGTATATGACTGACTTCCAAGTTTGGAAGCATGCATAATATCTTATATAATTTTTACAATTGTACAGTACCATTAAACCGTTCTACTATTTCTAAAATGGTAATGAAATAGGTCAGAGCTTATGATATACTGAAATTTAAATATTAACTATAAGGTTTATTTATATATATTGAGTTTTAAACATAATGTTGCAAAAAAATTTCTGTATATGATGTATGTAATTTTACTGTAAATGATGTTAAATAATAAAATTATCTATTAAACGATAAATGACGCGCATGGACAAAAATGTATTCATATTTCTGAATATATCAATACAATATTTTTATTTACATTACAAAAAAAAAATGAAAATTAATTAATGAATATATATGAATTAAATATTAAAAACATTTAAAAATATATATTTTTGATCTTATTTTATACACATAAAAAGGTAAGAAAACCTTTTTACATACACTAAATTTTAAGTAATATAAAATTTTATTTAAGTATTTGTTAAATTATATTTATAAATTGAAATCTTTGCATATAACAAATTATTACAATCCTAATCATAAAAATCCCATTACAACATCTATTACATTTGCAATGTTTTTACTTTTATCCCCTAAAAAAGGTTTCAGTTTAGACAAATCCATTGTTCGAATAAGTATCAATAACCCTTTGCAATCAGAATAATACAAATGTCTAAATTTGTAAAGTTGCTGAGCCAGTTCTATCTGATGATTATTCATAAGAGAGTCATTTGTAACAACGATTAAGGGTTTTGATAATTCTAAAGCTTCTAAACAGCTTCCTACTCCAGCATGGCTAATAATTAAATCAACAGAGTTCATTATTTCATGTAAAGATGAATTTATGTGAAAAACTTCAATATTTTTAAAGCCACATCTCAAGGTACAGTTTGGTTGAATATTACTATTACCTATTTGTAATATCAATTCATTAAACCCTCTATTATTAAGTTCCTGTTTCAAAAAAATGATGAATTTATACTTATATTAACAAATATATTTATTATATATATAAAAATTTATAGTAAAGTATATGTACAATTACCTGTAATACTTCATTATTAGTTACAGTATTTATAAGCTCATCAAATTTAGTTGTTCCTACAGTAACAAATATTTTTTTATTATGCATTCTTATATCTGTAAATTAATTAAAAAATAATTTTATTTATTTGAACTGTATGTATTATAAATATTTCTTAATATTTATTTAAAATTTTAAGATCATTAATTTTATATTCAATTTATTCATTGACAATCATTTAATTTTTTAATATATTACCCTTTTAAAAATATTTTAAAACATTTTTAAAAATATAAGAATTAATTAAGAAATAAGTTATTAAAAATTTCTTTTGAATATATAATTTACCTAAATGTAAATTGTTAAGGACATTACCAACATATATTGAATCGAGATACGTTCATCTCCATATACCCATGATGAATTAACAAAAACATTATTTACATAATAATAATATTAAACTTTAATTTTCTTATAGTTAAGTTTAACTACTTGCATACTAATTTTTCTATATTTTTTTAATTTAAATGATTTTTAAAAAAATTTTAAAAAATTTGTTTTTTGATGTACAATAATTTTTAACTGTCTATAGACAAGTAAATTCAATTATTCTAAAACATACTTTGATAGAGTTCATATATTCTATTTTATCAAAAAATAATATAAGTACTACTATAAGTATATAAGTACTACTTCGAAGTATATAAAAGTAATACGATATACTATTTATTTATTTTTTAAATTAATGTTAGTTAATAATAAAATATTAAGTTATAACCTTTGTTATTGTATATATAAATCCCGAGCAATTTTTAAATGTACATTTATTCAATGAATTAAAAGATTTTTGAATATTTATTCAATAATATAAAACTAAATAACTGATTATAGATTGAAAAAATAATTATAATAATAATTAATCAACAAATCATACTTTGGATATAAAACATCACAAATACACATTTATCATACAAATTACAATTGCATACTAATTATTTTGAATAATAAAAATGAATGATTTTCTAATGAAAACCTAACTAATAATATAAAACTACTATAATTAATATAAATTATTTGAATTCAATATTATGTTTAATCGAGAAGTATATAGATTTACATGTTGTGTATACATGCAAATCCATACTTTTCATACTTATGCAATTCATTTCAGATGTCATATCTTCAGCAACGAAATATTGTTTTTAAAAATCACTATTGTAATAAATTTCCATAAAATCCTTTTTATAAGTGGCTGAATTCGTTATTCATTGTTTTCTAAACTTTATTTAAGTCGATATTTAAGATTCTAATATAAAATTTTTTAATGTAGTATCTTAAGAAATTTATTGTATGGAAATAAATTGTATGTTTCATGTTCGATTTTATTTTAAATTTACCGAATGCGGACATTGGCAATAATAAATGGTATATGACCAGTCTAATACACTGCAGTGCTAACTTGTCATAAATTTAAGCCGATCAATTAATAAGGTGTCGGCGAGTATTTTATGAATTCTTAAAAAATAAGTAATGCGCTCTTGCATATATAATATTACAAATATTTTTATTAATATGTATTTTTAATAGAAATAGCACATTAAATTTTCTTTTGCATTATTATAAAAAGCTAATGTATGAAGTAACTCTACTTTCAGTCATCGCTGTGTCTTCCAAATCCATGAATTTTACCTTAGCAGTTGATAAATAATACAATTGGTATGTCATCAATCAAAATAAATTTATAAAAAATATTGATCTAAAAAAAATATATTTAGATTTACAACAGCACCGGTAGTGTACAACGACACATTATGTATATTACATCTTCGTGAAAGGAGCTGATACTTCTATTCTGACTTCAATTTTATAAGTCCAAAGGTATTGAAATAACTGTAATTATAATTTTCATGAAAAAAAAATAGGGAGAAGAAAGAGCGCGCCTCTTTCTTACAGCGCTGCTTACTACAAGCACGATAAACCATTCATTATTAAAAATATCAAGATATTTAAGAGTGAAGAAACTAGTCAATTAAACAGATAAAACTGAAAATAGAATTGAAAAAGCCAATGAGATGATATTGGTACGCTACACGCGTAATCTTTTCCTTAGGGGAATGTGTATAATCTATTTATTTGCTTTTCTCAGCTTCTACATTCAGATTCCAGGTAAGCAAATTATTCAATGTATCTGAAATTATAAGTATAAATAAAAAATTTTCAACTCTAAGTAATTATTGTTTGAAAAATGAAATTCTTCAAACTTGAGTACTTATCTTTCATAAGCCGCAGACATTTTCAATGATTACTGAATGCACTTTTTTTCTTTCATAAATCAATAAGTGAAAATCTTTTCATTTTTAATAATGAGTGCAATTCATATTGTATGTATAATTGTCAAACCATTCGAAATAGTTTAATCAATGCATATATATTAATGCTTAATTATATTAATTCTGAAAAAAGAATGTAAATATTTTGATTATTAGAAATAAAAAATTAATGTCTTAGTCATTAAATTAATTATTTTATAATTTAATAAGCATCATGCTATTGAATTTAAAATTGATTTTCATTATTTTCATTAATTGTTAAAAATATTTTAACAATTTTTTATTTGTTTTCATATCTTATAATTAAAATTTAAAGTATATTTATTTAAGATTTTATTTATATCAAAGAAAATTATAAATTTTCTGTAAACAATACTTTTATCTCATTTTTTAACATAGTGGATTAATATAAAAAAAATTAATAATGCTTAGAAAAAATTATATAAACAATAATATTTATGAAGTTGTAATACATTGACGTTTCTGACAAATATTTTGTTAGCTTATAAAATTATTATATTTATTTAGTGTATTCTGAAAGATTATAAATGTATACCTAAATAAGTGCTTATTTTAAAAAATAATTATTTTTATTATTTCGATTGACAGGAATATTTATATTTTATTGTAAAAAATTGTTACCTTAAAAAATATTTTTTATGTACAGGTTTATATGGTGATAATGGATTATTACCCGCAAAAACACAGTTAGATCTTAATGTTCAAACACCTTTTTTTCAAAAATTCAAACAAAAACCAACATTACTTTGGTTTGCTCCTTACTTAAATCTAAATATTGAATACATGTTAGATGTTCTTACTTTATTTGGAATAACTATTTCTTTCCTAGGGTAAATATTAATTGTTAAGAAAAATTGCAAGAACTGTTTTTTAGAAATTACAGAAACAAATATTTTTTACTTCTTAGATTCACATCACAAAAGTTCTGTTCTGCTCCAGTATTTGCTACATTATGGACACTATATTATTCTATTTATCAGATTGGTCAAACATTTATGTGGTATCAATGGTAAGTTTTACATTGATTACAATGATTCACTTATTAACTTAAATACGATAATTATAACATCATATGATAAATATATATAGAAACTTATCTCATTTTTATTTAATTGATAATGACTTATATAAAGATGCATTCAATTAATTTATGAATATAATAAAAAAACAATATGTAATAAAATAAAAAATATATGACAAATTTTACTTTAATTTAAATAGTTTTTAGGGAAATAAACTAATGAAATATTAATATATCCTTTATATAAGTTTGTAATTTGTTTAACTGAAACAATAATATTGAATAAAAAGTTTTTTATATCAAATTAAATGTACAATGTTTATTAAAATATATTTTATATAATGTTATTATATAATAACTTTATTATCAAATAAGAAACCTATAGAATTAAATTGTTAAATTATATTTAACATAAAAATTAGTCAAAACAAATAATATTTAGAATTGTTTAATTAAAAAATTAAATATCTTTAGAATATTACTTATACAATTTGTATTTTTACAATAAAATTTTTTAATTTTCTCAGGGATAATCTGTTATTAGAAGCTGGCTTTTTATGTGTAATTGTTGCTCCATTTTGGTATTCTAATCATGCAAGAAAAAGTACACCAAGTGATTCACTAACATTTTGGATGGTGCGTTGGCTTTGTTTTCGTCTGATATTTTCAAATGGAATAATTAAGTTCACTTCTAACTCCCCACTCTGGTGGAAATTAGATGGTAAATATTATTGAATCTGCATTTAAAAAATTCTGAAGTACTAAATATACGTGGTGAAAATAAAACTAAAAAATATTTTAAACTTCTCATTTTTTAAAGTTATTTGATTAATAAATCAATTAAAATTAATAATTTATTTACTAGCTCTAGAAGTATATTTTGAATCTCAATGTATTCCAACACCTTTGGCTTGGTATGTTCATCATCTACCAGCATGGTATCTACGACTCAATGCCGTTGGCATCAATGTTTTGGAACTTATAATACCTTTTCTTTTCTTTTTTCCAATTAGAAAAGTTCGATTTATAGCCTTTTATTTGCAAGTAATATTATATTATATTATGAATAATTTGTATTTATTGTATATTATTCGTTATATATATCATATTAAAGAATTAAATATTTTATAGCTGATGCTTCAAATTCATATAATTATAACTGGGAATTACAGCTTTTTTAATTTACTAACGATTTGTTTAAGTATATCATTATTAGATGATCAATTTTTTTATAGAAAAAAAACAAAAACCGAAACATCAAAATTAATTAATGTTATAACTAATGTAGTTTGTATTATAATATATACTAGTATTATTTATGGTACTTATGTATATTACAATCTCAAATTTACAAACAATTATACTATTTCATCAGAAATAGGTAAAAATTATTTTTCACTTAATTCATCTTTTAATTTTATAAAATATTTGTTATACAAAAATGATATATTTGTAACAGGATTTACACAAGAAGAATTCGATTACATGCTTTCACGTATTATTCCTATTTCTATTTATATAGCATTAATATCGCTTAGCTTTAATGTAACCAATGGAGTAACTAATTCAGTTATGGCTACTAAAGGGCTAAAGAAAAAGTTGAAAACCGTAATTGTAACATTATTATATACTGCAATTGTTGCTTTTATTTTTGCAGTCAGTGCTGTAAGTAAATATTTTTATTAAATATATTGAAGTATTAAATATATTTCTTAATGTTATAAATTTTATAGGTTCCATATGCACTTTCTTTATATCCAAAATTAAATATTACTCTTCCAATTCAATTAATAGAAATTCATTCTAAAATAGATCACCTACACCTGGCTAATAGTTATGGATTATTCCAAAAAATGACCCAAGTTAATGGAAGACCAGAAATAATTATTGAAGGAAGTAACAATATTGATGGACCATGGAAAGAATATCACTTTTTGTATAAACCTGGTAATGTTAATAATTCATTACCATTTGTTGGTAAGTATTTTTTACTATTGATTATTTTTCAGAAATTAATTTTTACTTGAAACTAAAATATTAAGACTTGCTTATTTTATTAACTTATTTATTTGTATAATAAAAAATATATTAATTACTATTAACTTTATCATTAAAATGTACAGCTCCACATCAACCACGACTTGATTGGCAAATGTGGTTTGCTGCAACAGAAAATTACCACCAAAACCCTTGGTTAATATCATTGGCCTATAGACTTTTATATGGGCAACCTGAAGTTTTAGCTTTAATAAACAATTTTGAAAATCCGTTTCGTAATGACCCACCAAAATTTATTAGAGCTAGTCTTTACAATTATCGTTTTACATCACCAAATAAGTAAGTTAAAAATATTAGAAATTTATTTTTATAATTGAAAAGTTTATCAAGTATCATAAACAAATTAGAAATAAAATTTATTGATAATTTAAAATAATGAAAAATTGAATAAATTAATAAGATATGAACCTACGTATATAAATAATGTTAACTATTATTTGTAATTCTGCATTAGCAAGTATAAGTGTAATAATAAAAAAAAATTATTAAAAATATATTTTTTTTTATAATAGTATTGCATTTTATTGAATAAAGGTTTATTATTTTTTATATTAAATTTAATTCATGAAACGGATATTGCATAATATCAGTAATAAAAATTAAAATTAATTATAGTAATAATTTTATTTTCTTAGAGATACTGTGCAATCATGGTGGAAAAGAGAAAGAATGAGTGAATATTTTCCTATCTTCAGTCGTGATCATCCGCCTCTAATTGAATACTTATCAAAAATGAAAATTATTCAAAATAAAAGCCATTTTAAAGTGACGTTTATTACATTAAAAGTCATATTAGATTTTATTAGATCTGTGGTAAGCAAAGTCGAGGCAACTCTTCTATTATGGGGCGTTTTCACAGCTGGATGTGCAATAATCATGACTGGCTAACGGATGCACGTTAATGCAAATAGTCATTTAGTACATTTAATAATAAGAATAAACATAATAAAAAGGTGTGAAAATTTTTTTTATTTTACTATAAATGTTTTTAGTAGCAGTGTGTACAATATTATTAATATTACCACTTCCATAATTAATTAGTTTTTATACAAGTATTCAAACTTTCTATTCATAATACATATTTTAAATATATATTATTTTTATATCATATTACATCAACTTGGGAAATTAATTTGAAGTGAAATTGTATATCTTATATTACATATTTTTACAATACACAATAAAAATGATGATGCTGTTTGTAATTATATTTTTATAAGAATTTCTATTAATCATAATGGGTTTCTCTAGATTTTGGTAAAATATTAATGTTTTATACATTATATATATATACATATTTCATTTAGAAATAACTTTCTTTTTATATATTAGATCTAATCATGTTATATTATAGGTAGCATGTAACTTACAGTGATAAAGCTTAATATTAGCAGAGTAATATTTATTTAAAAAATTAATGTAAAAATAATAAAATATTTTTCAACCAAGTTATTCTGTTGAACTTTATAGTTTCAATTATTTTTTATACAATATTTAAAATAAACATATGTTTTTATATAATGTAATAAATAAAGTAATAAGCAGAATAAGTCATATATAATACATGTAGAATAATTTCTTGAATAAAAAATAAAAAACTAAAATTTCTATATCATTTTATTTGATTTTATACTTATCTATAACTAATAATTGAAAAAATTTTGTTGAATATTTGTTAAATTTGTTGAATAGTAGAGATCATTTTCACATTTACAAATAAATAATTGTAAATATTTCTTTTTAATTTTTAAAAATTTTTAAACAACAATGTTTATACACTTTCAGTTTTTTATTATTTAATTTATAAAATGGAGAACTAACTAGAATTAACATATTCAGTATTCACAATTTTAATTATCTTTTTTAGACGTTTTCTTTTGATATTTTTTCTTTTCAGTTTTTCAAGTACTGGCAGAAATGCACTTTCATCAATAGTATCTGGTGGTATTATTCTTGACAAGCCAGTAGGAACATGGAATAATTGTTCGTATCGTCTTTTAAATAAATATAAGGCTTCACGACCTCTTGAAGTTAATTTGCAATCTAAATTCATTTCAGCTGAATCAGAGGAAAAACTTCCTGAATTTAGTAAAAGCTCTTGATAGGCTTGAATTGTAGTTCTATTAGGTTCTATTACTGATACAGGTACATTATCAATTACTACTTTTTCTTTAGATGAATTATTAGAAATTATTCTATTGAGTTCCCAATCATATTCCATATCTTGAATAATAGTTTTTGATTGTTTAATTATACCCTAAAATAAACATGCTTATAAAAAATACAAAATAAAATAATTTATTCTACATAAGAAATTTATGAATTTGATTTCCTTAAAACAATACATAATATAAAGCAAATTACATAAAATTATAAAATTGTATTTTATTATATTGTACAAAAGTATACTAAATAAACGCAATATGAAAAAAATACTTAATATTTAATAAACGATTTTACAAAGAATGAACTTACATTTTGTTGATTATCAAATAAAATTGAATTAGCAAACGATTTACATTTTAATGAATAAACCTTTTCTTGCTTTTGTATATTAATTGTTAAAATTGTTTTTAATTTTTCAAATTGATTTTCAATGTCTTCTCCAAGATATTCAATTATAAATTTATTAGATTCAAACATCTTTACAAGTTGTATTTGATGATATTCTCTAGTATTTAAATTACAATTTATTATATTAGAATTATTTCGTTTGTGTTTAGGAAGTCGAAAATTGAAAGGTAAAGCAGGTATGAATCGATGCTTATCCTGAACTACATCTTGAGGACCAAACATTTGTAATCTAACACGTTCGATATCTTTACTAAAAATTGTTTTACGTTTATAAATATAAGTTTGTAATGATGCTAATAACTGTTGGCTTAATTCGTTTGGTTCAAATTCATCAACAATAAAATGAGGTAGATTCAAATTTGTATTGAGTTTTAATAACATATGATAAAGTTCTTTAGTATGCTCTTTTAATTTTTCTGGATGATACGATTTTCTTCTTAGATCGACATTTTTCTGATGTAAATTATCTTTTTTGAAAAAATTTATGAGCTGATCATCAATTTTTAAATATTTAACAAATATTTCTTTATTCTCACGAGACCAAGGTGTATTTGAAGTGTATGTAACAGTTGTTTGAGTTAATATTGTATCTTCTGGATTCTCATTTCGATTAATTTCTTCCAAATTAACTCCTTTTTGCTGGTATCGAATCAATAATGTATAACGTTGTCTAGCTTGAACTCTAGTAATACCTGGCATTTCTTTAGAAATTTTAACCCAATTTGGACCATATTTTTTCTTCAGTTCAATAAGTAATGCATCTTCATCTACTGTCCAAATCTTTTTATTTCTACAATTCCTAGCTGTTAACGTTTGATAATGTTCTTTTAATTGAATATTAGTCCTGTTAGTCATTACTAAAGCAGATATCTTACTGAAATTCGGCCCATATCTGGCCACTGCATCTAACAATTTGCGATCTTCTTCTTTTGAAAATCTTCCTTTCTTTAAATGTGATGCTAAACTGTACATCCAACGAAAATATACCTGAAACAGAAAAACAATGTATAAATTTTTAATTCTTTTATTAGAAATAAATAAATTTCTGTACTAAAACGTTAAAAAAAAAGCTATAGTATAATTTATACATATTATATTTAGAACAACTATTTAAAATAGTATTGATATAAAAATTAATTATTAACAATTAAATTGTAATCATATGATTTAAAGAATACAAAACTAATTACAGCAATAATTATAATCATAAATTATACTTGTATCAAAAAATTTTGAACTATTGCTTTAATAAATTAAATATTCAAAACAGTTCAATTTCGAATTTAAAATATAGAATTTTTTAATTTTAATTAATACCTGCTGTTTAGTCCAATTATTCATACAGCTTGCAATATATCCCCACGGAATATAATCTCCAATTTTCAATTGAGTTACTAAAGATATAAGAGTATTGTCATCCAGTGGAGACCAAAATTGCCCTTTCATGAGATTTTTCCAATTGTTTGTATTATATCTAACAAAACATTGATAACCACTTCGCTTTGTATTTAAAACTTTAGCAATATTATCCCAATCCTCATTTTCATACTCTTCTACTATTCGATTTAAACTCTTATCTTCTTTAGAAGTCCATTTTTGTTTATTAATATCAGGATGGAGAAAAACATTCCACATAACTTCACATTCCTCTGCATTATGTTTATTATCAGGGATATTATTAGCAATTTTTAGCCAGTCAAATTTCATTGAACCTAACGATCCAATAGCTTTTATAACATCATTGGGTAATTGACTTGTCTTAGTTATTGAGTTGGCAGTATTTATGTCTTCAACTTCATCTTTTTTTAATAAATTTAATGTTACTTCATGTCTTATAGCTTTCAATAAGTTGCTCTTATCCATTTGATTCCAACGATGAATACGTTGTAGTTCAGTTAAACGTAATTCACCATTTTTTATTTTAGTTATTGTATCTTCATTCTGTTTTGGTGTGAAGTATTTTTGATCTTTAAAATATGGCATACCAGCATTAAATGTGACAATTTTGTTATGCGAAGATGTACCTTTAGCAATTTGTTCTTCAATTAACTGTTGTTTTTTTATACATTCTCCGAGAAGATTAATAATATTATCACGAGTTCGTGAAACAGATTCAATTAATTTTTTATTTAATTCTAATAAATCTTGTAAATTTTCACATTCATAATTCTCATACAAGTCATCAATAACAAGATGACTCTCATTGTTATCATAATTACCATTAGGTTCATATATACATTTTTTTTCTATTATCAATGTATTTACATTTGGGATACTACTTATAGAAGTATATTTCTTATTACTAATAGTTTGCTTTTGATATAATGCATCTTCTAATGCTTGAATTTCATATATTAAAGATTGATTGTCTTCATCATCACTCATGGTTATAAAAATTATTTTTTTTTTGTAAATTTTGTTAGTATATATTTACATTGAATACTTTACTAATAAATTTATTTTCAAATATCTTCATAACCTTATTAATTAAATCATAATTTACTTTTTAACTATTCTCAATTATATATTTTAATAATTATGAAATATAATAAATAATAAAAAATCAAATTTTAAATATAATTCTCATGAAATTAATAAGATATAAATGAAAATAATAAATAGAATCATAATATAACCTTCATTCATCTCAATAAAATATATAGTATCTTTATAAATAAATTAATAAGTAATAATTTATGTTTTCAAGTATAAAAAAATAAATTACTTTATAGTAATAAAGAAATCAATTAATAAAAGGAAACAAAATCTGAATATATTTTTTAAATCATAATTTTGCGTAGATACATAAGATTAGGTTATAATCATACCTTCATGCATGAAGCGAAACAAGTGTCTATGTTTAATAAAGTAAAAGATTAAATGTAAATAATAAATTAATAAGAATTAAGAAAATAATAAAAAAGGAAATTTTATAATATTGTATTTTTGTTATATATTCAAAAAAAATTATACTCAAGATTATTCAATTTCAATTAAGATATTCAATTTCAGAATCACTCAAAAATAAAAATTATGTTATAACCAAATTATGAAAATATTGGAAGATCAATATATTAATTAAAATCTTTAAACTAATAAATTAAGAACTACGTTAATTAAAAGCTGTATAAAAGTCTTTAATAAAATTTTATTTTTTATGTTGATATAATAATAACACCTATGTTGATATAATAGTTAATAATATATTATGAAGTAATTAAACAGAAGGATTATTATTTTTGAAAACATTAATAACGATTACATGAATTTCAAAATAAGAACTAATGATTGATATATTTTAGATTAAATATATTAAATAATATTTATAGTATTTTCAAATCAAATTTTATTAAATTTTAATTGAATATACATTTTTTTTAATGTTAATATATTACGTTACTTTGTATCAATTCCTTATTTTAACTTTACATCCAAAATAAAAATACTGATCGAAATAATATTTAATCTTCAAAATTTATTAGTATTTAATAAATTAATTACAACTCAAATCATAAATATTATTATAAATCCTATTTTAATTACATACACTCTATGAAATTACAGAAAACTAACATATATATTTATTAAATAATCTAAAAATATATTTGCTTATAATTTTTGTAATACAAATAATATTTAACATTATTATGAACGTATTAAAAAAAAATTTTAAGAAAATTGGAATCGCTTTTCTAAATACATTTTCATAAAGGTATTTAAGAGCGAACAATATTTTTTATTAATTTGGATAAATACAAGATATTATTTATCTACTGACACATCATTTACAGAAAATAACTTATGAATATATTTTTACGTGTAGATATAAGACGGTAAAAAACAATACAATAAAAACAAAAAAAATTATGTTGATAACAACGATGAAAGTCATGAAATTAAAAACGTTTACTTTATTTAGCTTAATCACAGAATTAAAATAAAGGAGTAAAATGTTTATTTAGTTCATTTGATGCGAAAAATTATGAATAAATAAGGTTAATATAAAATTATAAAATTAGAAGAACTTTAAATTAACGAATAACATAGTGATAGTGGTGTAAGTTTATAAAATAGTCTAAAAGAATTCAAAATGCATTATGTATGTAAAACGTAATTTTAAATTGAAGAGCAGTTATAAAAGTGGAATAAATATTGGTTGTAAAAGCTGATGATAAAAGATGAGCATTGTAGATCTCTTTAAAGCCTGCGGGCATTCAGTAACGAATGATCAAAATATATCATGCGCAGACTCGCTCGAGTTCAATCCTCTTCACCGTAATAAACTTTTGTGGCGAATTAACTTCAAGCAGCGTGATAACAAATCAACGTCAAAGCCTAATCCTTGTGCCCGAGGACGTAGAGGGCACTCGAGACACCCTGGTTCCGTAAGCAACCACGGTACGTGCGTGCGGTCCTATTCTGCTGGCGTACGTATACGTAAGTGTGCGCGCGCTACGTGTAGATCACTAGCCCCGGTTTGCTGCTCCGAACGGTAGTGTAGTCCTGTTCGTGGTGCAGCTCTAGAGGGAAATGTTAACGATTGAGCTAATAGTCTTTCGATATCGAGAACCCAGCGAGTCAGCGAGGCTTTAGGCAAACTGAAAGGAAGGAAAGACTGGCCGCGGACCCATCCATTTGAGTCTACTAAATCGAAATTTTTATCAAAGCTCATCATGTGTTAAAAACTTCACTTAACGACTAAAAAAAGTTGAGATAAAAAGGAGTTTGCCCATTATAAAATACACTTACTAGTTTTATTTTTTTAAAGGTTAACACAGCCCATGATTTGTTCTAATTGCTAATAATTCTTAATTACGTATCTATAATTTCCCTTTCATACGTAATTAACGCGTATACTTGCTGCACCTGCGCATAACTATGCTTACGGAATATCAGCAAAATATACAAGAACGCATATTATCGGTTGTTGATCTATATGAATCTATTAAAGTATTAATTGCCGACGAGATCAGCTTCTCATAGGCGGTGAATCCTATCTCGTGTCTACTGAGGAACAATAATAATCTGGACATACGAGAGGATAAGAGAAAAAAGTTGAACTAGTAGCGGCGACGGAGGAGAAAAGATAGTAAATATAAAAAAAGTGTGCGAGAAAGAGCTAACGATTCGATCCTTATGTCAAGCCACTCGGCCGCTACTCGGCCGAGAGAAGACGAAGACGAGGAAGGCGAGACGAGGAGGTCGAGCGAAGCCAGCAGCAACGACAGGCAAGAAATCGAGCCGAAGGCCGTAGCTGCTGCTGCCAGCGGATTTACAACGTCAGTATGAAGAAACTTTTTTCAAAAATTGACAATACTGCGAGCAAGGAAACCAATAACTACATAGGCAAAGTCTTCGTAGTTGGCCGGCATACGGTCACCGTCGAGGAAATCTTGGCCGAAGGTGACTTTCTCGTCTTTTCTCATCCAACATTCCTCAGGACTCAACCTCTGTTTCGTCCCATATCACAATTATTTTCTTGTGATCCTTCCCATATAACCCTATTTCTTTTGCACTACCTACGATTCCCTTCGTCTATACCTTCGCCATAGGGGTTCCCCCTCTCGCCATTTTTACTTCTCATTTTATAATGTGCACGCGAATACACGTATGTCAACTTTGATCGTCTGCTCTTTATTCACACTCTTCCATTCTGTTTTTACATGATAATTATTAAAACAATTATAATCCTACTAAGGACATATTAAACCTTTCGTAATATTTTTTGAAACTAATTACCGTTATTGATTGACAAACTACTATGTCTCAATAATTATTATAAAAGTTCAAATACTTTCACTTGTTATATGTCATTTTTAAATGTTTGCCATTTATTATTAATTATTAGGCCATTTATAAACGCATAACTTAAAAGTAACAACATATTATCAAGAATATTAATAATAACATAATTTTTTTTATATTATAATTAATTCTTTATAAGATACTCAACTAAAATAATTCTATAGTTTCATCTAATTTCTAAGCCATAGTAAAATAAAATAAAAAATATAAAATAAAAGTCAATATATAAAAGAAAAAACAACTGTTAAAATATCCAAATATTATTATATTTATAATATTATATAATATACTATATATATACTATATAAATAATATTCCAGTTTGTATTTATATGTTGTGTATTAGAGTTATTAAGTTATTAAAATTTACATTTATATTTATGTTATAGTAAATCATTTCTTGTGTTTAAAAATAATATTAGTTTTATTTGTTATTTTTAATTATAAATTGATAAACAAGATTGAAATTTAAAATAATATTGTAATATATACATACATTTTTGTATCTATTCATTGATATATAAAATATTAATATTACAAGTTCATATAAATTAATTTGTAAATAAATTATTCCAATCTATTTTTTTAGATAAGAAGTATATATCTATTAAAACGATTTAAATGATGTATCTGATAACTAGTTTGAAATTCTTTTCACAAATATGATAAATGTATTAAGTGAATAATTATCTTATCTTAAGATATTACAATACTAGTATGTTTTAATGTAATACATTAAACTTCAAACTTAAACATTTATTTTTCTTCTTTAAATTATATATTAAATGAAAAACAATAGTTGATTATTAATTGATTTTATACAAACATATTGAGTACATTTTTTATAATCACAATAAAAATAATTAAAATACAAAAAAGATGTATTTAATTAATGTTATGTTAGATCAAGTAATCTATGTAGTATTTATTATTGAACAGTTCACTATTTTTAAATTATTTAAAGATTTAAAAACTAAGATTTATAAAAGTTATTCAAGAGTTCTATTATATTATATTATATATTGTTAAAAAATTAAATTTTTTATCAATTTATTTTATTTTAAAAATAATATCTGATTAGTTCTGATCTAAATTTTTAATGACCGTAAATCAATATTATTATTGATTAATAATTATAATAACAATCATTACTGTTATTGTTAAAAAAAAAAAAAAAAAAGTTAAAAACAACAATAATAAATAAATTATTCATTTTGATTACAGGAGGATTTGCAATAGTCTTCCTAGTCAAATATGCAGGTAGCCGCTATGCACTTAAACGCATGTATGTCAACAATGAACATGATCTCAATGTTTGTAAGAGAGAAATACAAATTGCAGTAAGGATTATTAGATATAATTCTATAAAGTTTCTATTATTTTAATAATTTTAAAATAGTAATTTAAGAATAAAAACATGTTCGTTATTATCTACTGCTATTTATATAATAAAAAAGTATTATTTCTATTGTTTCTGTATATATGTTTCAATTTTAATTAACACTAACAGTGTTTGTTATTTTGAATAAATATATTGATAGACTTATGTTTTTAAATATTTTATATTTTATTATAAAAATTATTTTATAAATTATTTTATAAATATAAAATACAAACACATTTTGAATATATTTTTGCAAATATTTATCAATCTATAAAATTAATATATTATTTTTTTTATATATATATACTATATATTATATATTATATATACTTTTTATATATATTATAATTTATTTAGGTTGTATATAAAATCATATTTCCTGTAAAGTTTGTAAAAGAAAACATTTTATTTTAGAGTAACCTCAGTGGTCACAAAAATATTATAGGGTATATAGACAGTAGTATTACACATGTAGGAAGAGGTGTTCATGAACTTCTATTACTGATGCCTTATTGTAAATCACAAGTTCTTCAAATGATGAACACCAGGTAACTATTAATACATTTATTTATTATATATATATGTATGTATATACATATTATTTTTATTATTTTAATTGCAATATAAAATAATTATATATTATTTAACATTTTTCAGGTTGCAGATAGGTTTTACTCAAGCAGAAATTCTTCAAATATTTTGTGACGTTTGTGAAGCTGTATCTCGATTGCACCACTGTCAAACTCCTATTATTCATAGAGATTTAAAGGTTTATATTCAGATAATTAATGTTTATAATAATTTTTTAAAAACTTTTATGAATTTTAATCACTAAATTATAAGTTTTAAAGTATTTATTATTATTATTATATATGAATAAAATCATATATTCCTTTTTTAAAGGTTGAGAATATTTTGTTAGCTGATTCAGGAAATTATGTTTTATGTGATTTCGGCTCAGCAACAGGAAAAGTTCTTAATCCAAGTGTACATGGAGCTTCTGTTATTGAAGAAGAAATTAAAAAATATACTACTCTTAGTTATCGAGCACCAGAAATGGTTGACATGTATTGTGGAAAATCTATTTCAATAAAAGCTGACATTTGGGTAGCTATATTACATAATAATTATAGAAGTACTTAAAAGTATTTATATAAATAATACTATGTTATTTTAGGCTCTAGGATGTTTACTATATAAGTTATGCTTTTTTACTTTACCATTTGGTGAAAGTACTTTAGCTATTCAATCTGGAAATTTTAATATTCCTGACAATTCAAAGTTAGTATTACGTTCGTACTTTTAATCAAATTTTACTAATGATTTAAAAATCTATTTACAGATACAGCAAATCTTTACATTGTCTGATTCGTTATATGTTAGAACCTGATCCCGATCTTCGTCCTGATATTTATCAAGTATCAGCTATTGCATTTCATATTGTAGGAAAAGAAAATCCTATTCAAAATTTGCATGTAAGTATGAATGAAATAATTATGATTTTTTTTAAATAATTTTAATATAATTATTCTTCATACAATTTTGCTTTAATAATTGCTTTTTTATAAATAATTTTTAAAATTAATTTTTAAATAATTACGGTAATTTAGGTAATAATAATTACGCTAATAAAAACAAAAATAATATTGCAATTTGTATATTTTGAAAACCTAAAATGTTGAATATAAATAATAAATATTATAAATATTGTAAATTAAAAAATATCTAAATTGATGGATTAAATTTATTTTAATATTTGTATATAATTTAAAAAAGAATGATTTAAAAAATTTTAAAAAATGTATAAGAAAAAAACAGGTCGTTTAAATCTTATAATGAATAATTAATTAACAGATATAAAGTAATTGATTTATATCAAAATGAAAATGTTAAACTTACGTAAATAAAATTACCACTTTTTTACTTTTGATATATTTGCTCATTGACAGTATTTTATTCACTGTAATGATAAAGGTTTTGTAATTTTGAATTATTTGATATTTAATATTAGTATACAAATTTAATATACAAAAGAAATTAAACTTACAGAATGCTTCTACACCTATGATTGAGACTTTACCATGTCCACCTGTAGAGTCGGAATGTATAAAACGATCTTCTTCAGTAAAAGTTTCAAAAAACTCTACAATTACTACTGTTGAAGGTACATCTGTTACACCAAGACAGAGACCAAAAGGACAAGGTGTCAGTACTGGATCTTTAAGTTTAAGTGGCCAAATAGTTAGCCAAATATCAGGTCAGGGTAATCAAACACACCAACAAAGTCCAGGTGGTAATTCTATATCATATATTCAAGTCAATCAACAAATTACACCAATCAATACTCCTCAAGCATTCTTACAACCAATCCCTGGTCAACAAACCCTGCCATCCAATTTTGGGCAAGTGTCACCACACATTTCTTCGCCATGCCAAATTACTACTTCCTTTGGACAATCTCAAGGGCAGCCATTATTTAGTCAGTCACAGAGTCCTATGTCAAGTCATTCCCCTCTAACTCAACAATCACCTGTTACAGTATCGGATAAGACTCTATATTATTTTGATTCAAAACAGCACGATCCAAGAACTCCTGTAACTCTAGAAAATAATGATAATTTAGAGGCATTATTTCCTCCATCTGGTAAGTGGTAAAAGGAATCAATTCTTAATAATACTTTTTGATTTAAAGAAATATTTTATTTTAATATTTATTTAATTTTTATTGAACCGTATAAAAGAAATTTATATTATTTTATTGGTATTGTGTTAAGTGGTTAAATACAGATTTATTATATATTTTAACGTTGTAGTTAATTATAAATAATTATCTAAAAAGTATCATTTGAAAATGTTGAATTTATTCTAAAGTTTTAAGAGAATTATACGAAATATATAAATAGAAATTGAAAATTTAATTTTTGTCTAGGCTATCCAGATCCTTTCAAAGATGACAGTCGAACTCCACCCGATTCCGCTTCCACCACATCTACTTCTGGACCACGTAAGATTCCCCCTCCAGTAACTCCAAAGCCGAATAGCTCAAAGGTATAAAAAAACCTAATAACCTCAATGAGTATCATCATTTAATTATCAAAGTTTCTACCTTCAATGCAGCTTTCGACCAATTTGAGTTCAACTATTCTGAATCCATCAGTGTTGCCAAAACCCGTTAACAAAACGGAAAGTTTTAGTCAAAACATAAGCTCAAGCATTTCACCTCCAGAAAGTCCAATGTTAAATACTTCGCGGCATAGACGGAATGTTAGTGACACAAGTGCATTCAATAAGTGAGTTTACATGTCGTAAACGTTTTTAATAAATCTTCACTTTATGTGTATATATAATAAGTATACAAGAGCAAGAAAACTATAAAATTAATAGCTAAAACCTATTACCATTTCTATAGAAGTGGAAATACCTTTTATTTTCATGAATTCATGTTATCTTTATTACTATGATACTGTATTTATTAATATTTCTCTATTTTATTATATATGGAAAGCTAGGAACTTAATTATACGTGAACTTTTTATTTATAAGTATTAGTATAAACAAATACTCAATAATATTAAATAAATAGATAATTAGCTATAATAGATATGATTATATAATGGAATTTGGATATACGATTCCGAACTTGGAGATCATTGTACATTTAACTTTGAATGAATGATTAATTTCCAATTATTAAATATAACAATATTATTGTATAAAATTATTATTGAAATCTTTATCTTACTTCAAAAAGACATTTTCTATTTGATCCTTTATTTATAAAGGTAAAATTACTGAAACAATATAAAAGAAAAATAATAACCACCTTTTAAAGTGTGCAATTTTTAATTGTTGTACACATGCAATAATTAATAAAATTTTATAATTAGCAAATAATTCTGATTGCATTGTTTCATTTATTCAAAATTAGATATAAATATTATAAACAAATTTAAAAATTATGAAGGTGAGTTAAGAATACATTATAATGTCATTATATATTTTTTTATTTTCTGAAAAGTAGTATTTAGATATCATTCATATGATTTACAAACTATGTCTGCACTATATTTCTTACTTTTTACAATCTTCATTCATGATGTGACATTTTGACGACAGAACCGTCAATACTTTCAGAGTTTTTGCAAACGAGACATCTCAGTTCCTAGCCCCTTATGAAACGTCTGTTAAATCCCGCTCCGAGGATGTTTCTCCCCTAGAAGTCTCGCCAGATATGAAACCTGTAATTGGTGCAAGTGCATCGAATGTACGTGTCGTAAGTAGAGTAGTGCACCTTCTTTAGAAATTTTATATATTTACTTTTCCGAGTAGTTTTTTACTAATTTATCATTTTGAAAGATACATTTAAATAATATTTGTGAACCTCTTATTGTATTTATATTTAATTTTATTTTATTCTGTTAAATTTATATGCCGTTTTTTTATTATTGAGATAATATATATATACATATAAATACATATTTATTTAAAACTATTTGAAGTGTAAAATGCAAGTATTACATTATTTATTAATTTTTGACTTAAGGAACTGTAAAAATATATTTTTTGTTAAGAGTAAAGAGAATAATAAAACTATATAAATCGTGTTGTAAGCAATATAAATTTTACTCCGATTGATATTTCAATTATTATAGGGAGAATTATCAAGCATATCGGGAACGGAAACTAGATCATTAAGTACAGATGTAGCAGCCTGGAACCCGTTTGAAGATGTTCAGCCATTTAATCAGCTTACAGAAGATCATATTTTTGGCGCAGAATTCGACAAAATACGAAGGGGAAGTAACAGCAGTATTAGTGGTGTTAAAAGTCGCGAAAGTTTGGTAATGAGTTATACGGAAATCCCAAAGGATCCATTTGAATCAGCTCCCTTTAGTCTACCAAGTAAGAATGGCTTTATGAATTAATTTACTTATTAACATATTTATTTAAATATAATAATAAAAGTATTTAATTATTGTTTAATAAGTTGTGTTTCTTTTTTAAAAATAAATATAACATATTAAAAATTCAGTCAAGATGAATTTATTAAAATTTAAAAATAATTAAAGCTGCGTCTTTATTGAAACGATTTCAGTAATTGTAATTTAAAAATTATTCATATTGGTAATGACTACGTAAATACGTAAATAAAAAACAATTTTTATAATTTCAGCAGGCAAAAAGAATAAAATTGGAGCGAAAGCTACAGCAATCGCTGGAGGTAATGCATGAGAAATTTAATTAAACTTTTATTGTTATAATCTTTTTCGCTTATCAATATAATTTCTTAAGTATCCCAGAATTATATAAATATAATAAGTTTTAAAATTTGTTATGAAATATAGATACGCAATTTTAGAAAAATTTAGAAATTTAGAAAAAGTTTAACTATTTTGTAAAGATATTTTGTTTGTGAAATTTTAAATTGTAAAGATAAAAGAATACCTGATTAAAACCAGTTAAATTAATTTAAATTAGATAAAAGTATCATAAAATCGTAGCAGTAATTATGAATAGCTTCATCTTTAACAAAATTACATTTATTATAATTTTTTATAATTATAATTTTTTATAATTATAATTTATATTATATTACATTTTTTATAAAAATTGTTCAATAGATACACAAGATATTTTTAAAAATTGCTAAAATTTTTAAATTGAAACAAATTAAAATTTCTAGTCTGTGGCTCATTTATTGTTCATATATAATTTATCTATTTCATAATTCAGAGAATACTTATAATTTTATTCTACATATTGTTTTATACCTTCCATAATGATTGAGAGGCAAGCCTTTACTAATTTTATAATTAAAAAAATAATTATAACTTCTTATAATTAGAATTAATTGATGCATTAATTAAAAGTAAATTTGGTAAAATTATAAAAATACTTAGAAATATTTAAGTTTGTTTAAATGTCAGTAAATTTATATACTGAATATAATAAAAAGCGTATTTGTGAGACAAAACTTTCTGTGATTTCATATTTTTTCATTTTTTCTGAGTTATTTTAATGATTATAATGCTCAGTTTTAATTAAATTTCAGACCTCATTTGATTTTTTGATAATATAAATTTCTAATAATAGAAAGAAAACATTATTCTTTTATAAAATTACGCTTATAAAAAAACTTTGAAATATAATAATTAATAATAATAACAACAACAACAACAACAATAATAATAATAATAATAATAATAACATCATCAACAACAACAACAACAATAATAATAATTGTAATCATCATCATGATAATGATAATGATTATTATAATGATAACAGTAAAACATGTGACGACATACTTATAGGTATTCATTTTGATCTGTAATAAATATGAAATGAATATTTTTAAAGTAGTGCGAAACTAACCAAATGAACAGATTTTAAGACTTGCTGTGAATATTGTCTTCTGATGTTTGTAAATGTTAAAAAATACTGATAATTTATTATTTGTATAATTTATACATAATTACAATTAGAAATAAGTGTTTTTTTTTAGTACTATTTATTGTTACTCAAGAAAGATAAACAGTTATAATAAAGTTTTAACGATAGGATAGTAATCAATAGTGTATTTTTTATGATAATAATCGTGTTTTCAAAAAAACTGCTTGATAGCAAACATACGTAAACACCCAGAAAATACATTAGCGTTTATATTAATAAAAACAATAGAAATAATTACATGAATTACCTCTTAGGATTTAGTGAAGTAAATGAACTATATAACTCAGTTTGTTAAATTATTTACATTTTACAACTATATATTTTACATGAATATAAACATAACATTTCTACTTATTAGTTTATTAATTTTTTACGGCCAGATGAATTTAATGTTTATACATTACAAAAATTATTTGCATATACTTGTCATGAAAATGAGGTTTAAATAATGCGCGAGGTAAATATGCCATTCTATGAACATATTTTACGTATTTAGAACACCATTGCATGCGTGCATGCGCCGTACACAATTCCACGCACAAACACGCACATATGAACGAAAAATACATACGTCAAAAGTCGTATAGAATTTGAACCATGTTCAAATTTAGTTATATATTCTAAGAGAAAATGTTGGGTATAATAGAACGCTTGCTTATACATGTATATCAGTTTGTTCTAAGGTTCTTCTTTCTTTCAATTATATAAATACTAACTATATATTTATACATATTACAGCATTTATATTTTTTTACCAAAGTTAATGTAAAGTAAAAATGTATTATAGCTGAACATGAAAAGTACAATATCGACATTTGCACTAGCTTATTTGTACTGTAGTGAGTGAAACGGGTGCTTTTGGGAAAGTGTTTTCTTTGTCCACTGTCTGGAACACCCTAATGAGTTCAGGAGGCTTTTGATTTGATTTAATTACATTTATTAAATCTTAACGTGTCCCACAGTCTTACTTCGTTAAATGAATAATAATAATAATAATAATAATAATAATAATAATAATAATTTGTACAAATTATATATGAATTATATATATTTATTTTATAATTATTTGAATATTTTTTATGTCGTGTATGGAAAAATTATGATGTAAGTTTTCGTATAAAAATTATTTGTAAATAATAAAAAGTAATTCGCTTTAATCGAGCTTTTACAATTATGATGCCACCATTATTCATTTACAAGAATTATTATTAAATAAGAGCTTTAAATGTAACTATTTATAATTATATGCGATTCGTATATAATTTTATCTTTTTTCGTGTACGATTCTTTTACAAATTTATAAATATTTATACTATAAAATTGAGTTCCAGTGTAATAATTTTTATTGATTTTGTTCGAAGTAGTGAAAGTTAGAGGATTCAATTATAATTCAATTTCCATTATAATAATTTGCTTACTATATCAGTATTATTAAATAAAAATGTATAATTGAGTAAATAAAAAACAAAAGGAGTTATTACAGCTAAAAATAATAATCATCGTTTCGAATGTAAAATCAAAGAACGCCGAGTGGGCCTGATAATTTTGGGGCATTGCTGTGTATTACTACACTAATGTTAACAGCAATAAATGATATGTATAATAATACATAAAGTTTTTTGTTCTTTAAAAATTGATATATGTAAAAAACGCATCAGTGCATCTATACATATACATACTAAATTATAATTTATTTTAAAAGCAAAGTCTATAAACAATTTACATTTTTATTCAGCTCTTTTATTTTAATAAAATTTGAAAATAGTTTTTATTATAATTTTTTTATAAAATTATTTAATTTTTCAATATTGAACAACTAAATTATACTTTATTTTAAATTTTATTATTGATTTTTTTCATTTTCAATTTTCAATAATTTAACAAGTATTGTAAATATTTACATGCAATAGTGTATATTTTATATCCAGCATTTTTGCGTTTTTCTACAAATTTCCCTTACCCTCAAAATCTGATTAGGACTGTTCCAGACGAAATGGTAGCATTACTAACATATAATTCAGTTGTATTATTTTTCACGCGTTTATGTATAATTCTTTTCCAAAAAAAACTTATTGCACGTTCAAAATATGAAACATTATAATAGCCATATCGAAAGAAAAATGTTCATGTTTTCTTCCCAACATTGTATATCTCTGATATGCACAGTCTATAGCAAACCTAATCAGACACCTCCTTTTTTATTCTTTTCTTTTATTCTAAATTGTATAAATATAATAATAATAATAATAATGACGACGATGATGATGATGCTAATGATGATAATGATAATCATGTGATACAAATTATTTTAATTTATAATTATAATTATAAATATAATTATTTAATGAGATATGATTTAGTAAAAAGATAAAAAAGATTTAGTAAAAGATTGAAAATGTTTGGCATAAACAAGTTACCTTATCTAATGTTTTGCTATTTTTATGATTGTAATAAATAATAAACATTGTAGGTAAGTACTTTAACTTGGCTTATTAGATTAATTAACATCAAATTATGTATTTAATAAGCACGAATAGAATATGCAACTACTATCATCATATAATTAACAATATAAATATTTTAATTTATGAATTTGTAAAATAACACTTTAAATTTAATTTTATAAATTATTTTAATATTTGTTTACAAATTCAAAAAATTTATATTTACCATATGTCTTAATTATTTTATATACAAATTTATCGCTTCGAATTTTCACTTAAAACATAGTAATAAGCTAACTTAAAAAACAAAAATAATAAATTGTTATTTTATCACTTTAAAAATAATAACAAGTACATTCATCTTTAGTCATATATGCACTTATTTAAATTCCGAAAGCGTTTCATTCAACAAATGTAAATAATTTTTTAACTGCTGTAATTCTACAATTACATATTATTCTTATATATAGATTGTATTACATACATAAACATCATTATAATTACGAACAGATAAAATAAATAGCAAAAAGAATAAAAATGTGCTTTTTTAAATAAAGATCTTTTACACTAAATACAAATATTTAATAGTACAAAAATTACGTAAATTTCATTTATGGTAAAAATATATTATGAGAACTACTAAAATTTGAATGAAAAAATTCATTAGAAAATTACAAATTAGTATTATGTTCAATAGGGCCATTTATACCATTTATAATGTAGAAAAGATTAAGATTTAAATATGTATTTAGATAACAGTAAGCTAAAAAATACAACTATTTTATAATTCTGTTGATATTGTAATTAATAATTAAATTATAATATAATATAATATAATATAATATAATATAATATAATATAATATAATATAATATAATATAATATAATATTATAATAGTATAATATAATTCAATTTTAATCAATAGTTCTTACAGATTTAATAAGATAATTCTGAAATTTATTTCATTATTTATTTGTTCATATAACAGTTATTGTAAAGGAATTTTTTAATATGTTATTGTATTTGAAACTAACACAAAACGTGCATTAACACAATTTTTTTATTACGAGTCAAATACTTATATTTATCTTTTTACTTTGCGATACAACTATAAATCGACGCATCGAAAATGCGATTCTTCAATTAAAAAACTAAATCATCTTACGTTAGAAAAATTTGTTTTGGTATTAATCTGTGCAGGTAACTTTACTTCTCCGGTTGCAAAGACTCCCGAAAGCTCACATCTAGTACCGCATCACCAAATGCAATTGAAAGCTGCACCGAACATAGCAACGCTGCGTTGGAGTTCAATAGACAATATCAATAGTAATGGTGATGGTAAAGGAAATATTGACGACGAGATGTCTCCTTTCAACCCAGCTATCAATCCTATTTCTACTCCGTTTGTGCATACTCTTATTGAAGACAGATCTAAATATGAAAAACTTGCTGTAATAGTTGCCGACATCTCGAGTGACAGTGACAAGAAAAAAGTAACCATGCGTGACGGGGAACGAATAAAAAAAAAACGTAAACGTGTTAAGGGCATGTTAAATCGTGCTCGTAAGAGAGTTCTCGAACAGCAACAACAACAGCAACAACAGGAGAAGAAGGAAAATCTGCAGGAACAACCGGAAGAGACGACGACTTCTAACTATGTCTTTAAAAGTTATTCGGATGATTCAATTGGCTCGGCCAGCGATTTGAAAGCGATAAATGATGAGGAAGATCATCAAAACTTCTATGGAGATGATGCAGACTATGATGACGAACTGAACAAGGAGCAACGAGACAAGACGGATGAGAGCATTTCTGAAGGGATGCACACATGCGGTAGTTCCGCATATCACGCCGAGTGCGAATCTGTATCAATTCGAGAGGACCCTAAACAAATACGTATTCCTAGATTCAAGAAGTACCGAAATTACTACCTTCAGGAACATCAGAAAAATGAGCGACAGCAACAGGTGCCGGATTGTGAAGCTGATCCCGTAGTAGGACATCAGTTTGGTGAAAAACCCCTTCTTCTCGACGATGAACTCGACTCTGATTCCAAATTTGTACAAAGTGACAGCGCTCATTTCATGAAATATCAGTATAAGTTGAAGTCCTTAAAATATGAGAGGAACAGTTCATCTGACGAGCAGGAAAATCCTGAGATACATCATTGCTTAAAAAACGGATCGTGGGAACTCGAAGAAGACGTTTTTGCATTGGCTCCTTTCCCGAGAACTAGAAGCTCTCGAAAAAGCAACTGCGCAGTTAAACTCGAGAACGAATACAATTCAAATAGCGAGCCCAGCAGGTCAATTATAAATATTGCTCAAGGAAAAACAGTAAGAAAGTCGCCCGCTATTTCAGAGAGTTTTATTGTCATCGAGGATAAAGCTCACCAGGAGCATCCAGCCTATTTATTTGCAGTATCGAGGAGACTCAAGAGTAGTTCCACGACCTCGAGAAAAATAAGATTCCGTGTGCAGCAGTGTAAAGAAAAGGACCTTTTTGGCTCCTCACCTTTCGATTCCAGCAGCTTCAATGATTCATTCAATGAGCAGCCCAACTTCGAGAGCTCTACCGAAACTTCCGTGATCTCAAAGAATGTGCTACCAAAGCCTTTGACGATTTCCTCCTCGTATTTTTTAGAGCTGGCGCCAACTTTCCCGTCTGCATTAAAATCCGTTAAGGTCAATGCGATAACAACAAAAACTGAGAAATCAAAGGACCTTTTCGGCTCCATACCCTTCGACGAGATAACATCCTTGTCACCCAGCTGCATCAACCACCAGCAAAGGCCGACCTCTTTACCTCTGACGCAGTCGGAGACATTCGTTGACAAAGCACTGGGGACGATTCTGTCGCCTTGTTCGCAATTGACCCATTCTACCCAATCACCGACAATATACAAAAATTACACTAGTCAGCCACTGGATACATTCACCACCCCAGACATAAATATGCTTGAAAAATCGCCTATGTCCTCCGAGCACTTGGTCCTAGAAGATATCTCGAAACGCAAGCACCATCTTCATCAGCACCAGGATAAGTCAAAATATCGACTGATCACCGAAAACAGCAATGATGGCATCAATATTCTTCAATCCAGTAAAATTCCCCTCTCCTATAAGTTCTCCCATAAGACCAGTAAAATATCAGCAAAAAAAACACCCAAAAGCGGCAAGAAATCTTCGGCAATAGCTACTGCAGGATTCAGTAACATGAGCTTCGAGGATTTCCCGAGTGACGAAAATAATGAGAAGGAAATAAAATATGTAGTTGGAAGTAGAACTGCGTATGAGGTTATCAGAGAGCCAGAGAAACGCTTTAGCTCATTTAAAAGAAGAAGCAATCCTTTTATATAAACCTCCAAATATTTTCTGGGAGTGTAACTGTGAGTAGTTTCAAAATTATTGTGTGCTAATATATCCTAATGGAAATTTAATATGAACGTACAATTTATGTAAAATGTTATTTTAATTCCGTATATTTTTAAGCTCTGGTAAGTTTTACGTTGAATTAATACTTTTAGGGTTTACTTTCTTTCTAATATTACAATATCTATTTTAATAGTATAAATAACCCATTCATAGCTATACTTTATTCAAAACTATATAAAAATAACTTTTTCTTATTCATCAAAAATATTTCTTTAATTTTTTCTTTTCATGTATTCATTGTTATTGCTAACTTGTTTATATTTTCTTTCATCATACCCTTCATAATTTTAATAAAAATTGAACTGACTTAAATATTACAGCTTATAAAACAGTCTTAAAAACTGTTTGCTAATTTTCTATAGATATTTTAATTAAATGATAAATAGTCAAACAGTAAATATTATCTTTTTGAGTTTGAATTCCTAAAACACGCTATTACTTTATCGTTAACATTTACATCTTATGTCTTTCTCCTAAATCTATTAATTTTAAAATGTATAGAAATCAAGTGTCATTAATAGATATTATAAATATTTATTTTAAGATAATTCATTTATTTATAAAGCATTCATCATTCATAAATTATTTCTCATAACTATTCTATAAATATATACAAATGTACACTTAAAAAAAATTTGTTCTCATAAAATCCTTGTACAATTATATTTTATTTAGTTACAAAAGTTTTTGAAAATATTAAATTTATAAAGAAATTTTTAAATCGATTACAAAAATTTAAAAATGCCATTTTCAAATCAAAGCATCAATTTTTTTTATGATATATATTATAAATATAAGATATAATTGTCGAATTCAATGCAATAAATAGTCTTTCACGATTAATTTGTTTAATTTTATGTCATTAAATAATAAAATTTTGTTGATAGCTTTTTTTAGAATAATGACACTTGAATTCCAGTAGAAAGTTAAAAATGACCAATAGTATTCGTTCGATTGTTTTCCCATATAAACATTTAGTTAGTTATAATGTTCTGTGTGTAGAAATAAAATCAGGTCATCTATGTAATTAGGGCAGCTTAATACCAAAAACAAATGAAAAGTAAATGTAAAGAAAGCATTCTAAATTTTCAAATGAACTATAATTTTTTTTAAAACAAGTATGTATATCTATTTTCTCAGCTAAAAACTGTAATATTTTACATAATATAGAGTATTTCGCATTAATTGAATAACAATAATAAAATAAATACTTATTATAAAAAAACAAATAATGAATACCCTTCTAAATGTTTAAAGAAAGTGCTACAATGTCCATACAAGTTACTTTAAGATGTTTCTAAAATAAAATTACTTGAACTGAAAATAAGTTTAGATCTTTTGTGAAAAACATCTTTACGTATGCGTCAAAATAAAAATTAACATACGTAGAATTTGTAGACAATAAATTAACACCCATAGAAAAACAGAAAAATAATTAATTGTACAGTAGAAGGCACTGTTTTGTCTCAAAATCGCCTTACTACAAAAGACTGAAGCACAGTAACAATCCTCGCTTTCATTTATAAAATGTTTTTATTAGATCCCGTTGAAACAAACTGATGCTGGTATTATATATATAGTTATAAACAGATAAATATATAAATATAATTTATTTTTACTTTAATTTAAATATATTTTCGTGTAAACGTAGTAAAATAATAATAAGCATATTCAAATTTCTTCTTCAGTAGGTTAAATTTTATTTTGAATGATAAATATTTAAATAGTATTTTATTAACTTATTTATGTTTATTTCTTTTAAGCATTTTATTAAGGATAATTTTTATACACATTTTATATTAAAAAAAAAATTACAATTGATATAAAATATCAAAAATTGATTAAAATTCAATCCTATTCTAATCCAATACTTGAAATTCAATTCAATTACTGTTGCTTAAGCAGCTTGAATTTTTATTTAATAATATATAAATGATAATTATGTATTATGGGCATGGAAATATTATCATAAAAAGGAGAAAAATTTTGTACGTATTAATTGGTACATAATATCTAGTACATAATATAAATTTTAGTATTAGATAATTTAAATTGGTTGACTCTTTAATTCTTAAAACAAGCTTTGCCGACTACTGATTTTAAAGATCTATAATATTTGTCAGCCTATAAAACATTTATTTCTAAATATAGTATATATTTTTATGTATATTAAATAATATATAAATAATATATAAGTATAATAATAATCATTTTAAAATAATCGAATATTAAAATTTTCTATTGTGTACGTATTTAGATTGTATCGTTATTAGTATAAAAAGGTGCTAAACTAATTTTTGTATTAGACGCATGTAATAAAAAAGATATAGATATAGTTTTATAGTTATCAAGAAGCATTATTTTCCCCTATTTTTTTATCATATTTTTTATTTTAATAAAATTGTGTGCGTTGATCGCATAACCATTAAATATAAACAATCTATTCATTTCGTCAAAATACTAATATCTTGAATATTTCCTTCTTTTTAGAAATAAAATAATAAGAAAAAATTCATATAAAAAATTTATATTTCTTTGAATAATTTAGGTAGGCATTTAACGAATTTTTAGTAATTTATTTAATATTTGTTTATTTTAGGTTAATAAAAGTGAGACAATATAATAGCGCATCATACACAAATAACATTAAATATAATATAAATGTGTCGTAATTATTCGCAAATGTACATGAAATTATTAATATAAGGTGCCTTCTTTAATTATATTAAAATCATATTATATTATAAATTAAATCTATATTTAAGCACCTTTTTATCACAAATAAATTAATATTTTAATTGATTAATAATAACAATGTTATTTTTTTTTATATTTAATAAAATAGAATAATATTAACTTTAGAATTTATTAAATACTTGTGCCAATTGTACTTTCTTTAAGTAGGCATTAATTACATTTAAAGATAATTGAAATACGTACAAATATTTAAATTTCACTAATCCTTTAACGGCCAATAATATATAGTTTTAATAAATTTTGGAAAATTATTATTCTGATAATGAATATTATATTCAAAACGACAATTAATTTCAACAAATTTAAAGTATCATTTTTACACAAAAATATAAATTGAAGTTGTTTCAAATGCTATTTACTACCTTAAACAATACTTTGACAGCTTAATATATATTATTTTATTAATTATCGAACTTCTATAAATATTTATGTAAAATAATTTTTAATTAATTAAAAATAATTTTAAAATAATTAAATTAAATTTACATAAAACAAATAAATAATATAACAAATTATTTAATATGAATTATAGAGAACAGTAAATACTATAGATTCGATGTTTATTAAATATATAAAATAAAATTATCAAATCCTAAACATTTTATAACTAAATACAATAAATAAATATTATCAAGAATTAAAACTTTTGAAAAGAGAGTAAATTTAAAATACAAAATAAAATTTAATAAATTTCATAAGTGCATTATTTAAACATAGCAAAGTGTCTAAATGATAAAAATGAGCATAAATTTTGCATAAACTTTTGTTTATATTAAGAGTAAATGGATTTACTATTACATGTAGTGTAAAAAGCTAGTTTTACTAGTGATATACCAAAAGAAAAATGAATATTATTATTTCTGTGTATTATCATTATCATTGATTATTAAGTTTTAAATTCTGTAATAAAATTCAAATTGTCGTATCTATATTTATAAGGTAATATGGAACAGTAATGTCTGTACGGATTTCCAAATATTACAATATAAACAAATTTTTTTTCATATAAATATATTTTCTGAACCCTTTCACATTTCCTATTGATAGTAATTAGAAACTTATATTTCATTTTATTATGTATTTAATCTTTTTATACCAATACCAAATAAAGATACTTTCAAGTAATTTATATGTAAACTTTAATACACAAGGATTTAAAATTCAGTTATATTAAATTTAGGAAGACTATTACTATTTAATTGATTACTTAGAAATGCAATGTTTCTCAATGCCATGATAATTTATGGAAACCATCTTTCTTAGTATCATATAAAAGAACTTTATTTCATTAAATTTATACAATATGTGCTACGGATTACCATTAGTTTTATAATCAACCATAATAAATTTGTAATTTTTCTTGAATCAAGTAATTTCATTAGCTCAGGATTTTCGTATACTAATCTATCACACAGGAATTGCATATATTATATATGTACGTTGATCTTTTTTTGAAAAGAGAATCCGTAGCTAACTGAGATAATATAATGATTTCATGTAACTTGTATTATTTGATGCCGAAAATTAATTTTTTTTAAACACTTTACTTATAAGTTTGAAGGCATCACTGTATATCAAAATAAGTATAATTTTTCAATCGTTATAAGCATTTGGTTTTTTAAAAATCTCGGTTAATAAATAAAAATATTTTGATAAACATTTTAAAAATAAAATTTGTGCATAAATAGGGATTTAATTTGGTGCCTTACTTTCAAATGTATTTATCAATTTCAAAATAAAATGACATAAAAAGTAAGAGACCACTTCTTCAAATATCAATCAATTGTAGACTTGAGAATCAGATACTGATTGTCATTTTACATTACCTTGATACCAAAGTTACAAAATTATTTTCACATTTCAAGTTTTGAATTTTAACAAATTAAATATGCTAATAAGATATTTAATAAATATATTATAAGTGAAAAAATACTATTAATAAGGATCAATTAATAACTTCTCATAAATTTTTGTTGAATATTCATTTTAATATATCTACATATATCTATATGTATATATATATATATATATATATATATCTATATCTTTGTTAATAATAAAAAATTCTAGTCAAGTAGAAAGCTCTTAGAGTTTATTTAATGAACAAAGTGTCTTATTTAATAAAAGCTTAGTTATTTCTTAATAAATGAAAGTTCCCTAATAATTTTAAGCTATTTATTTAATTATGTAATTGCTGAATTTACAAATAATTATTTTTCTTTTAATAATTTTCTTTCAGTTATTCTTATTTGCACATTTATTTATGATCATTTTTAACGTATTTGTATTTTATCTTTATTCAAATAGAATCAATTTTCCAGATTATACAATTCATATTATTTTAAAATGAATATTAACTTGAAAAAAATTCTCTAGTCGAAAAATAAATATTCAAGTGTTCTTATTATTCTTGCTTTCCAGAAATTGATATTTTGTTGTTTTTTTTTACAATAAGTGCTTTTGCTATGTCAACTAAAAAATCTGCTATCGACATGAGCAAAGTAATATTAAGAAAATATTATTCACGGCTCAGATTTTTACATTTTTTCTTTAGATATTTAAACATTAACATTTCTCTAACTTTCATTAATACTATTTCAAATTTTTTTACTTATAACTGTTATTAAATTTTACTTACAATTGATTTTGAAATAGATAGAAATATGATATGTAAGAAATAAATGGGTCGATCTTCTTAAAATTAAAATTAAATTTTACAATATCTTAATTTTATATCTCCGATTTTTTTAGAAAATATCCATGACTATATAATAAATTACATTCTCTTCTTCATTCAAATGCTCTTATTATTTATTATATTATTTGAAAATCTACATATCATAATCTATTTTACATAGAATTACAAAAATCAAGCAAAATATCATTTTGTACAATTAATTTTAATCTCTATGTTGTACTAATTTACAAATACAAATTCTTTATAAAATCAAAATTAATAATGAGTAATAAACAAAAAGCAAATTATAACATAAATTTCAAAATATATTTGTACATATATATATATATTTATATATATATATATATATATATATATATATAGAGAGAGAGAGAGAGAGAGAAGGTTTTGAACGTATTAAAAAGCGTTTAATAATTAATTATATACAATAAATTTGTGATAAGAACTAGTTAATATTTTTTGTATATAGAAGCTGATTAACAATCTTATATAGAATAATGATGAAATGAAACTTCATGTCACTATAAAACTTTTTTTAGCTTATCTAAATTATTTGTATTCAACTACTCTCTATTCATTATTTATATTAAATTTTGTTATGTATTTAAAAAGTATTTATACAAATTAATAGCTGACGGAAAAGAAAAATAGTAAGTGTATTTTAATACTATTAATATGATACTGGTCTGTTTGATTAATTTATTTTTTAATTAATTAATTAATTTTTTTAAAACATGAGCAGGCTGCAACTTAACTATAGTATAATTACAAAAAAATTTCATGTTGAAATTATTAGAATGATAAAATGAGAATTCATTAATTAAATCGATCATAATTATTAATATCAAACTTTCGTTTAGTCCGATACGTAAATTGCTTAATAAATATATCTAAAAAAAGAGAGAAAAAAAATTATGAATTATTGGAGATGGAAAATTTATTAAGAAATTTACTAAAATGCCTTATTTAGTTAGTTTTTTATATACATTTGCTTATAATACTTTTGAACTTTTGATTCCTGCAAAAGACATTTTCCACACATCTTAATTTCGTCTTTTTCTTTATATCATACATTTTATTCAATGGTACGATAACATCACTTTTTTAACATTCTTCAAATAGCTACTTATAAAATTTAAGATTCTTATACTATAATTTTTTCTGTATTATATTGCATTTATCTATTTTTATTACTGTTATTTGTCTTATTATAATTAAAAATATTGCAGCTATTCATTACATATAAAACTAGTATTTTTTTATATAAATGTTAAGACGATTTAGTAGATAAAGGATTTATAAACAATCATTCATTTCAATCAATTATATAAATTACTAGAAAAAAAGCCGTTAAAGGATTAAAAACATTCTTTGCAGTCTACGTTAATATTCATATATCAAATAAATTATAATTCCATACTATGGAAGATTATTTCATTCTATCATCTGCACGCGCGCACGCACGCACACGCACGCACACACACACACTCACACAATCGAATAGAACTTTTTTAATTTTAATCCAGGAATTAAAATATAAAATATTCCTTAAATTATAGCAGTTTTTATTTTATTCACGTGTAGTTCAAAGTATTTTTAAATTATTTATATAAATGGTATAAATTATATCGATATAAAACTATTTTCGTGTACTATATTTTATCTATTTAATTACATATAAAACTATGTGATTATTGAATATTCTGTGAAGTTAACAAATAAAGCCTAATAAATAATCTTGATCATGAATAGTATTTATTATGATGTACTATTTTATTATACTCTAATTATTGTTTGAATTTAAGTATTAAATAATCGTCCTTTTTTGAGTAAATGCTATACACAAATTATTTTTACATGGTAGATTCTGTCAATTGTATATACCTTTAAAGTGATATTGTAAACATTTGTATATTTATTACACAAACAATATAAAATTGGTTTTTCCAATGATAAAATAAGAAACACGATTTAGAAAATAAAAAAAAAATGATAAAAATCGTTTTTAAATTGATGCTTTTATTTTATATATTTATTCATGTTTTTACACATCTATCAGTACACATTATTTAATGCTTATTTTAAAGTGATTCAAACTGTTTATCTATATGTATGAATAATGTCATATTCATATCATTTACAGGTTTGGAGAAAAAATAAAAACTGCCAAAGATTGTCTTGTAATTATGAACAAAATAATAGTTTTTTATCATTTCTTTAATTCTTAAAGCTTGTTGTTAATTCAGTTGTAAACTAATTTGCATAAATATATAATAAAAAGTAAATTGCTTTTATGTTTTGTAAAGAACAGTAACTAATAATGCCAGGATATAGGACTGCTATTTATTATGGAATTTTTTAAAAAGTTAGAATGAAATAAAATATAGAAGCAGATCCAAAGTAATAAGCCAAAGTAATAAAACCCATTAAAAGAAGTTAGTTTGGATACAAATTTATTTTAAATAAAAGTGTAAAGAAAGTTAAATTTTGGAAATAGCATTTCCGAATGAAAAATCAAAAAATTAAAAAATGATATTAAAAAGTGCGCAATAAAAATTAAAATAAATAGCTCCACTCAATTTTTGTATTGAACAATTAAGTAACTGATCAGAAAAAAAACTATTATAAAACACTATATTTATTTCAAACTATTAGAAATTTCTTAAATACAAGTTTTTAAAAATGATTAATCATGCATATGACAACACTGTTCTTCATCATCTTTTTCAATGATTTTACAATAGTTTTGATGTTTGCTCATTGCTCATTCTTTCTACCTTTCTATTTCAATATAATACTATCATAGTAAGTTTCCGCAAAAACTTGATTAAATAAAATTAAATTAGGAAATACAATTTAATAATTCGTCATAGAAAAAAGAAAAGAATTTTATTTTATTTAAGATTTATTCGAAGTGATAGGTAATTTTAGAAAAGAATTATTAGATATTCCTATTCTGTTTCAAATGCATTTGCTTATTTTAATGTATTTTTTTTATACTATATAATTTCTTTTTATTTTATATTGTTTTAATAAATAATTGTTATTAATGAACAACCATTTGTTTCCGATTTTTAACTATAATATTAATCAATGTATAAAAACAATGAGGCCTTTTAAAAATGAAACGCCTTCAAATGAAAAGTGAATAATCGTAATAAAAATATTTTCTATTTGTACAAAAACTATTTTCATGAATATTCCTTATGTTAAGAAATGTAATATGTTATTCAATTGACAATTTATATATATCTTATCATTTATTATTTTTTGTTTAACGAGGTAAGATCTTTATGAATATTATTAGTTATTGCATTTATTACGTATAATAGAATGAGATTTATAAAAATGATATAAAAATGTAGATGGATTTTTTGTCCAAAGTACTTAATTTAAGATTAAGAATAAATGAATACAACAACAATATAAAATAATAATACTATAAGGCTTCGATGGATTCTTAAATAAAAATATGTGAAACAAAAATAAATATTTAAAGAGATTTTCTATAATTGTCGTATTTGCTTTTAAAGTATTTTATGTTAAAAATCATGGAAAAATTAGCGAATAAATGATTGTTAACATATTTATACATATAAGTGAATAAATGTAACTATTTTTTTTTATAATTTATATTGTTTTTCATGTATACAACCAAAAAGACAGTTTAAATATAATTAAAATGAAAAGGTTGATTACGATTGTACGAGCGCTTCTTCTATATATAAGTTAATACGTAGCTATATATGCGATTTTATTAATTGGTAATGTATTAATTATATAAAATTGATTTTATCTTGCATGCAATACAAAGAAATTTATTTATGTACAAATACATAAAGATGAAGAAAGCGAGCAGACATACAAATGTTTTTCATGTGAAATTTTTTTTTAAAAAAAAGATACATATGTCTACACGGAATCATGTAAGCGTAAAATTGATGTTTTGCGTAATTATTTTTTTTTAATTGCTTATAAGTGCGAAGATACCAATTAAATATTCATATTCTTATAAATAGAGACGGTTATAAGAAATAGAGGAATTGAGATGGTACTAATAATGCGCTTACGTGTGTATAGTCAATCTTATTGTATATAAAAAATACAAAATGCTTTAAAATAAACTGTATTATAATGAAAATATATTATTATTTTTCCTGAATTTGTACATTTTTATTAATTTAAATTTTGTATACTTCAATGCTAATTTTTTATTTTACAGCTAATTATATTACAGTATTATCAAGTTATTTGCAACTGTGAACACCTTGATTCGTATTAGGATTAACACATTAAATGATACACATAAATCAGAAATTCAAGTAATTTCACAAATATTAAACAAGCAAGCATAGTTAAGTTGATGATTACACGTCCCTATCAACATCGATTTAGAAATACGTTGAAAATACTGGCGTATTCCATTTAGTAGATGAAATATAAGTAGTGGATTTAAGTAGAGCATATATTAAAATTAAAATTGTATATCACGATAAAAAACATTCTTTTGACTTTAATACTGTAATTTTTATTATGGACTTAATTTGTTAAATCTATTTCCATACATGTATTGATATGAATCAATTAAGGAAGAGGGAAATCGAGTAGAATAAATTAAAACCTTTAAAAATACTTCTTTTATGAGTTATATGGCAAAGGTGAAAGGCTTATCCGAGATTGGCTATCAATACAAGAAGGAACATGACAGACCGAGAGAAGCCGTGATATCTGTATCTTTATTAGTGCCAGAGGAAACGTATCTTGTATGAATTTTATGCCCGTCTGTTTTCTATTGACGCTGGTCTGGCGCACGATGCTCGTCATACACACCCACAAATTTTTTCTCCGCTGTCGACCAATTGGTAG
This sequence comes from Ceratosolen fusciceps, assembly GCA_018883505.1. NCBI lineage: Eukaryota > Metazoa > Arthropoda > Insecta > Hymenoptera > Agaonidae > Ceratosolen > Ceratosolen fusciceps. The sequence continues at coordinate 6,602,748 of RCIC01000012.1, read as the reverse complement.
CGAAACAATTGGTAAGGCTGATCAACAAATACTTGGCAGGGGTCCCTTACGGCGTCCTTTTCCACTATGTGTACGCGCATTGAATAATGACGCCAACAGCACCTCAGCACAGATCAATGTATATGTATTTATTACACATACATTTTATTCGCTTTAAAATAAAAAAAAATTATTTTAATTTTAAACAAAAGTGCAAAACGTGTGCATAACAATGCTACTTAATTAAAATTATTTTAAAAATTTCTTAGCAAAAAGATTCTATACAATTTTGACAACTTACATTATACAATATTCAAATTATAGATATATACATATTTGCAACCAGTTAGTACATTTTTTATTGTTCACCAAATCAACAATTTACGTTACATTAAATAAAGTAAGAATTTCAACAAAATATTTATAATATTTATTGTACAATCCTGAAAATTACATGTTTACATAAGTAAATTATTGATAATCACTTCTTAATTATTAAGCACATGAATTTCAATAAATAATATCTCATAGAATTATTTAAAGAATCTTACAATAAATGAGATTAATAATTATTATTAATTTAAATATTAATAAAAATCTATAAAATAGATAAAAGTATTAATAATTGTTTAAAAATTTTTAGTATAATTGTCAGCAGCAATATAAATTTCCATTCCTGTTTTTTAATGATTGTTTTGCCATAATAGAGTTAACAAAAAAAATCAAAATCCAGAAGAAAAAATTGACCCAAGACATAACGATAGCCAACTGCAGAGCAATGCCTGTATTTATTTGGTCTCCACGTCGCCAATTATTGGTATCGGCTTGTAAGTAATCCATAAAGTCTAAAATTGCACTGCATGTCAATCTATTGTGAATAGCCTGAAATTGTGTAAAATATTTATATTCAGTCATATATGTACAATCATATCTATTATAAGATAAATTATGTATTAAGAAAAAATGCTCTTGGCAAATGATATCAGAACAATATCAATAATGTCATATTACTAGTATTTATAAAATAGACGTTGATGCGGAAGAGATCTATCAAACTTTTATAAATCTTCAATATTGTTCAAAATTGTTTTTTTTTATCTAATTGTGAAATTCTTGTTGCTATAAACTAGTAATAATAATAATGTATAAAATAAAATTATGTATAAAAATTTGTAACATTTATATTTTTTATTTAATAAAAAATGAAATTATATATGTAATTAATGCAATAATTTAAAATAAAAGTGTGTCAGAGAAAAGTGAATAACAAATAATAAAATGAGCGAAGGAAAAAAAATTATTTTCGCATTGCAGAGAGACCAGCTTAGTAAGAGCCTATCGGGTTATGCATTCAGATATGAATGAAATGGATTCAACAGTAATGAGATGTATCCCTGACGTTTTTCTTTCCGGAAAACATGCTATTCGAAGATATTCTTTCCTATTAGAAAAAAATATGATTTATAACCTGATGAAGATAAATATGATTACTCGCCATCCGTCCCAAAAGTGAAAAGAAAATATATAACAAATGAAATCACTATAAATAAAAGGTTCAAAATTAAAAAATAAAAGGTGTTTCCTTAAAAGGATGGATTATAATAATTCAATGAATGAATTGAAATCATTAAAACAAAAATACATTTCTTTTTAAATTGTTTTATCAAACACATTAAATTAAAATGGAAAGATGCAGTATGTGTAAGTGAGTGAAAATCATTTCTAGAAAATAATTTTAAGCATATAGAGACCTTATGAAATAAAAGATAGTGGAGACACTTTCGAATAGCATAAAAAAGGAGAGGGGAAAAATCTGTTCAGATTCATCATTTTGGTATTCGAGGAAATATCGCTCGATTGCATTAATAAAATTATTTTAAAAAGATTCAACAAAAATACTTTATAAAAAATTAATTTAATTAATATAAGAACACTTATTGTATTGAATATAACATGACATTTTATAATTTTATTTTTATCAATATCAGATATATTGAATACATTGTTAATGAAACTCTTGAACTCTATAGATGTAAATAAGATTATTATGTGAATATTACCTCTTGAAAAACTAGACATTCATTAATTTTCGAGCGCTATATGTACTTTCTGTATTAGTCTAATTGATTGATTTCAAGCTGTATTCGTAAGGGTTATTAAAATTTAAAAAAATCAATTTTTTCGTTTTGCTCATTCTCGTTCTAAAGTCAAGCATACTGATAGCTCAGGTTGAGGAATATATTAATGTTTACCTGAAGTTCTTCACCTCTGGAACCCAATAACCGAACCAAATTCCTACGGTACTGATGACAAGTTTTGTAGAAACCATCGGTGAGGATAACTGCGTGCGCTAGGGACAGACAGCATACGAACACGACCAGGTACACAGCAATCATCCATTGTTTACAGGGTGGCCTTTGATCCTCCGTGTTGCTTTTATAATGGCAAAAAAGGGATTGGTTTATCAAAAATGCTTACTTAGTCTATTGATTAACTCTCATATGTTATCTCTTCTATAACGTACTAATGTGCGAAGAGAATTCCTCGACCTCCTGGCGTACGCTACCTTAGAGGATGTTTTACAAGTACGTGCATATTGCTCGTCTATGGATGGATATACAAGGGAACAATTAACGCGTCGGGTATAGGAAAAAGGAGATATGGTATTGGAGGAAAAGATAATCAGGGAAAGCCGAGATCGTTATGCCCAACACCGGTAACAGTTATGGACCGCTCAATTCATCTTATTCAGGTAAAAAAAAAAAGGTGTTGCAGAAAGATAGAAAAGAGAATATAGGTTGGATCATTAGGGGACCTTGTTCCGGGGAAAAATTGGCGAACGAACAGGGGAAAACCTACAGAACGAATTTTCATTCCATCATTACGGGCCGTTTTTTACTTCGCGCGCGTATTCCGGACGAACACCGTCTGTCACTGTCAACCTCGAAACCGAAAAGTTTTTTTCCTCTTGAATGTAAATGTATGTTGCCTGATAACCTGCTTCTCCTTTGATAAACTCTTATCAATACTTATACGACATTAAAACACTCCTTTCAAAATTTTCTATCTGATGTGTAAGTTACATAGTTGTATCGAATGAATTTGTAACTCATTCATTCACGAACTTCCGACTCTTAAATGTCTTTAGTTGATAAGCGACTAAATAAAATAGTAAATCATTTTTAAGTTTTCTCAATCATTCATACTCTTACTTTATTTTAAAGAACTAAATATAATATCATAATATTATTAAAAAATAATACTAATGTATTATATATATATTATATAATAATAATAAGAAATAAAAACAAGAAATCTAAACAAATAATATTGAAAACTTCTTTGTATGTAAATATTGTGTGTGTGTATGCGTATGCGCGTGTGTGTATATACCAATTTAAATTATTAGAACTTTAATTTAAATTTATTTTAACCTAAAATTATAAATTTCATTATTTTGATTAAAAACTACTCAATCTAATCTTAATCAGCACGAAAGTTTTCGCTATAGTGTATAAGTATTTGCTATACTATTCATAATGTATTCATAATAATGAAATGAATAAAAAATTATAACCTGTTTTGGTAATTTATTGATGTCAGCGAGGCTTGGGGCTTTCGGAGACTCTGAGGTAAACAGCAACGATAACAGTGATAAATAGTCAAACCGAGTCCGACAAATATCGATGGTATTAATCCAAAAGCGCCAAAATGGCAGAGCTGTACGCTACCTCCCATAAAGGTGCTGAAAGTGTTGATACCATAGAGAATGCAGCCGCAATTGACATTTACACAAACATTAAGTGTCCAAGTCCAATATTGCCAAGCGATTGCTAATGATATTGTTGAAATTAAAGACGAAATAGTTGTTGCAAAGTAAAGGACTCCTAGGATCTTTACTGATTTGATTGCGTCCATGATCTCTCTTTCTATTCTCTCCCCCTCTCGCTCTCTCTTTCTTTCTTTCTCTCTCTCTCTCTCTCTCTCTCTCATTTACCTTATTGTCTTTTTGTTGACTTTTGTTATTTTTCGTAGAAATCTGACAATTCTCAAGTTTTATTTACCACCTTCCAATTTGAAATCTTTAAAAGTAAAAAAAAAGTGTAAATATAACCAATATAATATGGAATATATTAAAATGTAAAGAAAGTAGTCCTGACATAGATATTTTAAATAAATTTAGACTTTAAATAATGAAATTGTTTTAATTATAGAAGCCCATTCAAAAGTAGTATGCCTTTTTCTAAGCTACTTTAGGAATGGAACTTTCATATTAATTATCTATTTATCGAGAACAAATAAGAAATGCAAGATAACAAGTGTGTACACGTTATAAGTATCTTTTAAGTATATTCATCAAATATACTATGTAACTGAAAAAACACTGCTGACGAATTTTTAAAATGAATACGACTAATTTTATTTATACTTATTTATACAGTGCGTATCACTAAATTTAATTTTTTTTGTTTTTAATAAATTTAAACAATTCTCAAATAAGATCTAAAATACTCAAACTTTAAAACTATTATACATAAATACTTATTTATTTGTGTAATGTAACTTCGGTATTGATTGGTGGTAATCGCATATTTGGAAGTACATTAAATAAAAGCTTATTAAATACGTTCATATTAAAACATTTAAGAATATTAGCATCAAAATTATTAAATAATAAAAATAAAATGATGCATAAGATATTTAATTATTACAATGAATTCATATAGTTATTAAAGTAAAAACATTATTCAAACATGTATAATGCTTTTCTTTACATTAGTACTGAGAAAACATTTCAAATGAATAAAATAAAATACATAAATATAAAAATATTTAATTACTATTAATATAAACAATTTTTTAAATTAATAATAAGGATTATATTATTAAATCGCGTATACTATTTTATTTAATATAAATTTAAACTTTATGATTAATTTCTTTCATTCTTTTTCATAATATTCTTATATTATTACTCAGCCTCTGTATTAAAAATAATAAAATTGCTTATTTTAAAAATGAAAATTTCTAATTTTCATTGTTTAATGAAGTATTTTCATTGGTATAAAATTTTTTTAATGAAACACTATATTTGTATGAGAAGTAAAGAAATTGAAAAATTTTTTCTTAACAAGATCAAACGTTTTACTACTTGATACCTTTTCATTAGTCATTTCATTGAATTTTATAATTCTTTGCAGCACTACAATTTAAAAATGGCAAAATTCGCAAAATTCGATACCTATTTCCATAGCGGTGAAATGAAACAGTATGATAATATACTCTTACAATTCAATTTCTTTAACTATCTACTTTTCACGTAGAATAAACCTTAGATATTTTCAAATACACATGATCTTCATATTTTTTAATCATAATAGAATGTAACGGAACTTTCAAGGATACACGAAACATAAATGCAAAGAAATTTCACACTATACTTTTCATTATAACTCAATTATTAATTTAAGACTTTAATCTATAAATAATTTAATGATTAATTACAATTTCATAATTCAAAGTACTATCAATAATATTTTGCTAAAAAGATTTCTTTTATAGTAATAAAAAATAATATATCACGAAACTGCTATTCGATAAATATTAAAGCAAGTATTTGTGAATTCTGCAACAATATTTTAATTTGAAAAATAAAAAGAATTTTACGAATAGTGAAATTCTATATTTTTAGTATTTTCATAATTTCTAGAAAAATAATCATTTTCCATATTATTTCATATCATTTATTTATATTATGTAATTATTGGTATTTTAATTAATTTATAATAATTATGTGAATATTATATACGATTTATATTAAATATTAAATTTATGTTAAATAAAAAATTGTAATACGGAGTATGTAATCTTGTAGAAAAGGGCATGTCTTAAGAAATAATCACGCAGTGAGTAAAACATTAAAGTAAGTGTATATTTTACAGTTAGTCATGATAAAATGTTGATATTGGTGTAGTCAATGAGCAAGCAGTAAGATAAGAAAGATGGAAACAATATAATTTTCACATAAACTGTATAATTACATTACCTACTTGCTTGTCTTTGTTATTATAAAACTGTGGATCCTAAAAACCTTATGTTAAAAAAATCATTAGATTCATCTTTTCAACTTTTGTTTTAAAATGGAAAATTTTTATATTATATTTATGCTTTCATTATAATACATACTATAACAACAAATTTAATTTAATGATTGTTTATATGGTAAACATAAATTCTCATTAACTTTACAGTATTGATGTTAAAACTTTAAATGATTTAAGAAAATGATAGGCAGATTCAGTTTAGTAGATGAAGCTTACGTACCCAGTTACAAAAATATCATTTATTCTTTCAACGCAGGTTCAGTATAAGAATCTGAGTACATTGAAACACTTATGAACTAAGTGGCTGAAGAACAACGTGACCTAAAACTCTCAAGGACAACTTTTTAATGTTACAATAAATTATAATTTGAAAATAGAAAAAGAAGAGCTCGGACTGACGATCACCGCAGGCAAAATCTCGACAGGGACTAAAGACCATGCATCAAAATTTGAAGACTTACGTGAAAGTACGGAAGCCGTGAAGGTTCACTTCCCATGACATAATACATCCAATGCTGATAAGATTATGTGGAATTTTTCCGGTCACCTTCTCTTCAGTACATTCTCACAATTCTTTTTTAAATTCTGAACTTGCCTACGAATTCTATTATTCGTTACTTTACAGCTGATCTGAGATTCTCTAATCAGTAATCATCAACAAAGATGAAAAGTTGTCCACAATTTTTTACTTTGTTAGAAAATATTTTATAAAATTTACTTGTTACGAAACTTATAAAATTTACACGAAGCCAATAAAGTTAATATGATTCGAAACAATATTAGACTATTATTCTTTTTCTCTTTTATCGAAACAACAATGTTCAGGATATATACGTGTATCCTTAACTGTAATGTTGATTGTAAAGTTTATTTTATATTTTTTATTTCTCACTTGAAACATTAAGATTTTAAGTTTAAATATATTTATGGATCATACATATTAAATATTGGTTAACGTATTTCAGAATTAAAAAAATAATTATATTTAAATAATTGAATACACACCCATCATACACACACTATATATAGATTAGCGTGCGCGCGAGCGTGTGTGTGTGTGTATATATATATATATATATATCATATACTTGAAAATCTTTATTGTAAGTCTATTAGATGCGAAACAATTTATGATTTCAATAATCATAAATCTCTTACAAGAAACAAACATACTTATTCAGGGACTCGATCTAATAAAGATTATTTACTATTAGTATTTTATTAGATTTATTACATTATTTATTATTTTTCAAAATATCAATAAAAAAACTTACTTAATATATCTAAACAATAAAATATTATAAATATTTAAACAAATTATAAATAAGTTTATCGTGATCATTATTTGACAATATACAAAAGACTTATTAAATTTCGATAAATTAAAACTATGTATAAAATAAAAAATAAGATTTGTAAGTTTAGTTATAAAACCGATATCAATTAATTTTAAAAATTGCATATACATTATTTAAAAAATCAATATATCTGCTTAAACAAAATTTTGAAATGAATTTTGTCGAACTTAGAAAGGATAAATAATATGTATCGCCATCGCAACAAATAAAGAAAATGCTGTATGAGTTAGCTAAAAGTTAAATGATAAATAAAAATATAAAAATTTATAATCTATCTCATTATTAAATGAATGATGTATTAAATTATGTTAAATAATTATCAGACTATGGAGCAGTAAATTATTTTAATATTTATTTTAATAAATATGTTATATTATTGTTCTGATCAATATTCAGCAATTATAATAAGAAATACAAGCCGTAAATATTGATATTCTATTGAATCCTTTCATATACACATATAGTTATTGTCACATATTAATTGCTAAAAAATTACTTGTTAATTAGAATATTACCCTTTTTTATTACTTTTGAAAAGTATTAATTTCACTTTTATTAAATACAGGTAAGTTTTTAAAATTTTTTAAATTTTCGTCCAATGTATTGACTCATTTATAAGTAAATGTTAGAAAAATTTATATATAAATTTTACGACTTCAGATTATTTAATTTATTTGTACTTATATAAAATTTGAATTCTAAATTCTTTCCCCAATAACTTTATATTTTATGTTTATTACGTCGACTAAATACGAAATAAAATATTTTTTTCAATAATTAAGTATCGTTTAGAACTTGAAATCAATAATTTAATCATTCACTTAAAATATTATATTTAGATTTTACTATTTCGTATTTATATTCTTCAATAATATTTTTATATATTATTTACTAATATATTTGTAAACTAAAATAATAATTTATCAATGACAAATAATTCTAAATTAAAATAAATAAATAAAAAATATCTACTAAATTTTTTATATTTTTACTATTATTTAATTTAATTTAATTTTTATTAATTATATCATTATTATTATTGTTGTATTTATAAAGAATGTCGGATATTTTAAAACTATAATTATTTGAATTAGGGTATATAGATTTTTTAAATGATATAAGCAAATATTAATCTGACAAATAACGATGAACTAGCAATAAAATAATAAATATAAAGTGATTTTTCGCTTAATTTTTTATTTAATTATGTAAAATACTGTTTTTTATGTAAATTAGAAGAATTTCTAATATAAAAATAAAGATGTGAATTTAGAATTTTGATTTATTAGATACTATTATGATACAGAAAATATTTGATCAATAACAATTATTGTTTTTATCTGATTTTTTTATTTTACACATTAATTTAATTTCATTATGTAATACTTTCTTCGAATTAAAAATAACTTATCTACTCATTCTTTTTATTTCTTTACTTTAGGTATGTACAATATTAGTAAATTATTATTTGGTAATTTTCTATTGTAATTTTTATTAAATAATTTATTTCTTTATTTATATAACTTCTCCGGTGGCACGTAATTTTTAATTTCAGTAAATATAAAGTGTAAGGAAATACCCTTGCTAGTAAATAGAAGATGTAGTAGTGGAATTGGTAGATAGATCTGCAATTTAAAGAATAAATATTTTGAATGATTTAAATTAAATTTGAGTATCTCAGTTTTTTCAATATTTAACTTATAAATTAATTTTTTATTGATATAAAATATAACTTATTTAACAATTAAATGATTTGCATTATTTATAATTCTGCTGTGCATTTATATTACGTATTAATGATATATATAATAAAACCAGAATCAATTTTTTAACAAGAATTTATAATAATGATTTAAAACAAAAAATTCTTGAGCAAAACGTAAATATTGATGGAGTTTTATAAATATTGGAAACGACATTCATTATATTAAATACAATTTAATATATAGTCTATAATATTTGATTTAGGAAACTAATTTTTTACCAATTTCGTTAAAATTTATAGCTATTTCTATTAATTGTAACACATGTGGAGTTCTGATTATTAATCATAATATTTAAACTATATAATACATATATTTTATTGAATTGAAACTATAAAATAACAAATATTTTATTTAACCAACTTTATATATCAATAAAATAATTATTATTACTATTATAGTTTGATATTTGAAAACTAATATTGATTTCAAATTAAATAAAGAGGATATTTTAGCTTCTCTAAATTTATTTTTTGAAAATATTTTAAATATAAAATGTTATTACTTAAATAATTATTTTTTAAATTTTATACTAAATACTTTATTACTCAATAAAATCGTTTCCAATTGTTCTTAAAATTATTAACGACTGCTGCTACTCCAATTTTTATTTTTAACAATATGTTTATATTTATTGAATACTAATTAATATTCATAAAATTTAAAATCATATTAAAGTATTATGAGAAATTTTTTAATATTATTTTCGTATTTACTTTTAAATATTAAAAACAAATATAAAAATATGTTATTTCCAATTTAATAAATTTTAGTATTAATTAGAGTAAGAACAATCATAATAAATAGGATTGGCTAAATAAAGACTGGCACACACTGTCAGTCTTATGCTGGGTTCATGCCATGATGCCTAATTTCAGAAAATGTATTCCTACTATTCCACAAGCAAACCAGAGCTGCAATTCCAAAGCCAATACCTCCGCCAACTGCACATCTCTTTAGGCCAGCTAAAAAATATTAAATAACAAATTATAGTATAATTTTCTTACACAAAAATAGATTGGAATGGTATTTGTAATTTTACTTTAATTCTATCATAAAATACTAGACAATTATTACCAGTAGATTTAAAAAGCATGCCTGTAGCAGTGGCAGCTGCTAAAGTATTTAAAGAGTCATCTGTTCCTCTAATATAAGAAAATAAGACACCAAATCCGCTGTACATCACAGATACAACACCAAACGTATTTGCTATTGATGAGCCATGTTTCATTACATGATTTATTAATCTGTAAATACAATGAAATTAAATGCGAATGAATTTTATAAATTATAAGTTTAAATAGACAAATACAGTAGTGTAATATACATAAAATATTTAAATAGTTACTAAATCTCATTTCAAAGAAAATTTTTTTTCTCTATTTTAATATAAACTATTCTATAATATTGTGTTGATTTTTTGGTATATTTTTTATATATTTCATACATATTTATATACAATTTACCACACTATAATATTACAATATATTATAATCATAAAAGATTTAAAAGTAATTTGTAAGTCATATATGTATTTAAAATTTTTAAATAAGTAAATCTGTAAATATAAAAATAATTTTGCTCCTAATTATTTATTTTTAAATTTAATTTTTATATTATTACAATTAGAATTTTATAAACTAAAAATATAACAAAAGTATAATTAAATAATGTTTATAATGTTATGAAATTAAATTTAACATAAAAAAAATTATATATAATTTTAACATTAATATAATTTCAATTACAATCGCATATGTAGAAAGTAAATGATTTTATTAACTTATTCTTTATAATTTACTTTAATATCTTTAAATTTCTTTAATTATTATTCTAAAACTTAATTAAAAATCTACATATTAATAAAATAAATTAAAAAGAATACATACTGCGTTCTACGTAATTTTCCAGTTTGTCCTGCTAAAGTTGTTACTTTTAACCCTTTATAAAATCCTCTAATTCCACCAATTCCTCCTCCAATTATACATGCTGCCCCAATTTGACTAAACGCTAACTCAAATCTACCCCGTTGTTTGACTGCTCCTTCTGGGAATATAAATTCTGGTTGACTAGAAGGAAAATAAACAGGATCGTAATTTAAGTATGGACTTAATGATGATAAAGTAGATTGACCAACACCTGTAAAAATAAAATTTTGATTTATAATTCAATCTATTTACTACTATTGCAAAATATAAAACTTGTATTTAAAAAGCTATTACTTGTAATTATAAACTATTTAAGAAAAATCGTAAAATCTATCTGTGAAAATTTTTCATTAATAAAAAATAAATTATAATAATAATTTCATAATTTTAATATTTTTAATCTAAAATTAACTTTTACAATACCAGTTTTTTATTTTATACACAAAACATGATGTATTAGTGGTAATTTTCATTGGGTTGATAGTAATTGCCTAATTTATTCCATTTAAATTTAGTGGCATTTTTATAAAATAATATTTTATATGATACAATAATTATATAATTTTAGATACACTCATCATGAAATTAAAATAACAGATTAACGAACATTGTGAATTGGAGGTTATAAAGATTATATTACGTCATAAATTATTATAAAATTTATAAAATAAAAAATGAAAATGTTACCAACCAGAACTATTTTTATCATCCAAATAATTGTTATTATGAATTCGAGAATTATCTGTATTACCACTGCGTAAATCTATCATTTTTTTTTTTAATTGAATAAAAAGTACACCAACTAACCATCAATCTAGAATAAATAGGTTCTGAGTTACGTGATTATCAGATATGAATCAAGGTTAGCCAACATGAAAAATGTTTTAAGCATAAAATATATATTTCTATATCAGCATTAAATTATTTGTAAAAATTTGTGTATATAATAAAAAAAATGTAAAGCAATTGCTGTGAGTGTTTACAAGTTTTAATTGTAAAAATATAAATTATTAAGAATATATTTATTCATACAAAGAATTCTTTGAAAATATTTAAATTTACAATAATATATTTAAAATCATATTTAATTATTATGCATAGATTTTTTCTACTCCAAAATTAATATTTAATTAACAATATATAGTATTAAAAAGTAATTATTAAAGAAACAATTACAAAAATGAAATTTTTAAATATATAATTTTATTTAATATGACTTATGTATTTTTTAAGACAACTAGAAAATATAAGATATTTTTAATTTGCATCAATAATTTTGTTATCAAGATATTCAGAGCCTATTAACAATTCTTTTTTATCTTCAAAATAATTTTTATACCAAATGATGTGTTCAATTTTTTCATTTACAGTCATAAAGGCATTTTTGGATAATCCTACACAAACTAGGTCCATAAAATGTCGTAATGGACCTTTTTTTGGACACCAATCTTGCAAATGACGTTCTAAAAAAATATGTTCAGAAAAATGTATTTTTTCTTCTTCTTCTATTCCTACAATTTAAAAAAAATGTTAAGAAATACATTATGTTATAAAAATTTAATACAGTGATACCTTGTTCATTATTGATTGGAAATTTCCATATCATTCCCTTTTCTGTCCATTCAATCATTTCTTGAAATATGTTTTGAGGAGTATCGATTACAAGTAGTTTCAATTCTCTATTTTCTAATACATTCCATGTTGATAAATTTACATCATTTTTTATATTTTTTACAGGTAAAACATCAAAAAAATGTATATGTTTTTCCACATATGAGTTTAAATTTATTATTGGAAGATTACTAAAAGTATTCAAGTTATTATTACTATTTAAGTATTCGAAATTTTTAATTATAACGTCCAAAGATAAAATGCTTTAAGAACCTTTGTTTAAATACACCTTTATTTTCCAATGATAATGTTCTTATTTTATCTTGATTTGAATATTTTGACATCTTTGTTTGTTTAAAAACTTTCATATTTGCTAATATATCACTAAAATATAATTATTTATTTATGATTAACTAAACTTATTTCTAAACAGAATATTACTAATTATTTAATTAATAAAATGTATATTAACCTAAGACTAATAGTTGATTCTTGTGTTGAAGGATCTTTAAATTGATTAACATTTTTTTTATTCTGATTTTCTATTTTATTTAATAATTCTGATTTTATTTTATTTGTATCATCACCTATGCTTGTTGCTATATCATTAACTGCATCTTTCAATTTTTTTTCTATAAATAAATTTTTGAATTAAAAACAATAAATACTAACATACATAAATATATATAACTAACCAAATGATTTATTATTGTAATTTTTTTCTGTTTCTGAGTGTTTAAGTTCAACTTTTTTTGCCAGGTATGTAATTGAAGATATTTTAGAATTAGTATTTTTCTAAAAAAAATAAATACAATATATTCATTAAAATTTAAAAATAATTAAAAATATTTTAATTAAAATTTTACTTTTGTAAATAAATCTAATAATCTATTCAGATTTTCAATTGTACTTTTATATTCATCTTTAGCCTCATAATTTTTTCTTCTTTCAATATCTACATTTTTCTTAGACTTCAAAACATTGTTATCTAAATCTGACTCTGAAGAACCTGAGGAACTTCCAGAATCTGAGGAAGTTGAACAATCCTTAACATGAAATAACTTTATTGACTTATGTAACCCTATTAATATATGATTGGAACTATAATTGATTCCTCTGAAATCATAAATAAAATTTTAGAGAATAAAACAATAACAAACAAATTAAATTTTTTAAATAAATATACTTACCTAGAAAAATAACATTGTAAAATCATTTTAAAATTTTCTTTTTATACTGTAATATAAATTTTTGGAATATATAAAAATATTACAAATAAAAATTAATAAAATTGAGCATAAAAATATCTGTATAAGTCCACTATAAGTTTTTAATTCATGAATAATATTTTATTAAAATTATATAAAAAATATATTCATATTAATTTTACAAGTATTTAAGTTTAATAATAATAACAATGAATAGCAATAAAATCAAATTATATATAAACAATAACAATAAACATAAAATTTAATCAAATTTTTGATAAACAATAAAATTCATCGTTCTATTATTAAAAAAAAGGATTTTTGAAATATATATTAAGAAAAATTATTTTTTCTCCTAAATTAAATATACAGTACGTATATTCAATTTACTATACCATTGATTTTAACCTAAAAAAGTTCTTGATCGGACAAATTTTTATAGTAAGTATTATTTTGTATAACGATTGTATATTATTATTTTTTAAAATATAATTAGGTAAATAAAACTAATAAATATTATAATTAATAATATTGCATATAATTGATTTAATATGTACATCACTTCATTTAATATGTAACATTGAAATTCTCATTTAATTTAAAACAAATTTTTTTACGTTTGTAAACGTATCTCCTATATATAATTTACATTCTATTTCACATGTTATAGTTAAATTTTTATTTTAAACAAAAATAAATATGTTTTAAACGAGATAATATTTCTAACGGTTGAACAAGTTGCATTTACAAACTTTTAAATACAACGAAAAAATTTATACACAGATGTTAATTCAAATATTTTCAGATACATTGCATTTAAATGAAAATTTGATTTATTTTTTTTTAATTTTACGTAGAAATTTTGTTTAGTAAATATATTACTATTTCGAACTATAAACTTTTTTTTATTGGTTTGAATTAGTTTTATTTTATTTCTAATAATAATATACTTTATAACAAGAAAAAAAACTGAAAATCCTATAAACTATTAAAAGAATTATTGAAAATATTAATAATTATAGTGATTATACAAATTGAGTAATATTAAAATGTTAAAAAAATTTAATATACAAAAAAATAAAATTTATATAGATCAATTTAGTAAAGCATAGAAAACCAGAAAAGTAAAAGAGTATTTAATTGTTTAAAGATGAAAAAAATTATTAAAATAATAATGAAAACAGTTTTAACGAAATGTATTACAGCTGTTACTATTAAAAATTACCAAGATAAAGATCCATCTCATGCAGACCAGTCCATTCTGAAGTATACATTCGATTATTACGCATTTCATAAATTGTAATAGTAGTTTCTAACATCTGAATTAACTTTATAAAAGAAGAATTCTATTAAACAACCATATAGTAATTTAAATATAATAATACGTTGTTGTTAACTTATTTATTTAAATGTTTCAATTAAATGATTAATCGTACGGGTTTTCGATATACCTTAAATTATACAGAATCGTTTTAAAGTACTTTCATTTAAAGTAGTCTATGCGTATCGATTTTTTATAACCTTTTACAGAATATTAATTATTAACTCAACAATTGAAGACTGAGTAATATTATAAGTGCAAAATGTTGATATTAATTCAATCACAGAATTTGCTCTATTTAATCATCCGTAGAATAATAAGGATTAATTTAAGAGTAAATTAAAAGGACCTACGTCGATAAATTAAACTCTCTAGAGGTGCTCTGAATTTTTTTGATCACGTTATGATAATCAATACCAAAGTTACTTCAGGATTTATTTATAAACGCATTTACGTGTCGATTTACAATCGTCGGGTCAATTTGAATTCATAGATTTTAAGGGATATGCTTTTCTAAATAATACTTTTTAATATATTTTTGAGTTTTTGTCCACAATTTATGGAAATGTAAAAAATATTTTATAATTATTTTACAGTGATTATTGACATTTATAAAATTTTTAAAAAATAATGAAAATGTCACCAGAACCTACAGAGGAACCTATTGATAATTTAAACACTTCTAATATAAATCTTAATATTATAACTGAAGTTGACAGCGATGATGAGCATTCTGAATTAGCTGGATATATGCCTCTTTCTGATAATGCATTTGAAGGAGAACCATTAGATCAAGATGATAGTGAAGAAGTATGTATTTAAAATTTAAGAAATGTATATATTTAAATTTCTTTAACTTCTTCTTTTATAACATTACTACATTGTATAAACTGTATAATATAATTGTATATAAATATTCGATCTAAGTTAATTTAATGTATTTCTTCTTATTAATTATATAAGGAATTTGAATGGGATATATCACCTTTGCAAAGAGTATTAGAAATAAATAATGATGCACAATCAATAATTTCTCCAGAAACGTTTGAAATTTGGTCTGTTCAATCAAATAGGTCAAACTTTGATTTGGATGCAGCTAAAATTAATTTAGTAAAAACAGTAATGGCTTCATTTTCATTACCTAGTACAGCTATACCAGAATGGGCAAATTCTATATCCGAGGATCAGTGGAAGGAACAACTTATTAATCGTATTAAAGAGATACAACAAAATAATAATAAAAGTAGCTAATTATTAATCAATAAAAATAATTTTATTATTCTATATTTAAATTTATATAAATTTATATGTTATAAAATATATTTTATCATAATATTTTTTGCTACTTTTTGTGAAAAATATTTATTTAAAATATATTCATATTCACTTTTTTGTTTAATTTGCTAAATACATCTTTAAAAATCTAAATACATTTGTAAAGATTACATCCGTATAAATGTAGTTTAAAATAACTATTATTTAAATGCAAATAAGTTGTAAGTAATAAAAATTAGATCTTTCATTTTTTATTGTAAAATCGTTATATTGTTTAAAAGTATAGATATAAATACTGATTATTACAAATATTAAACTGATGGTAGAATAAAAATGAATAAACTTTATGAGAAATTAAATTTAACATTTTATATTTATTTGATACATACAAGATACAAAGTATTTTGCTAAATTTTCATTGTTTTAAGTTAGCGACATTACAAGAAAATATAGTTTCTACTATTAGCATTTTTAATTTATTTAAATAATTAACATTAGCGAGCACAGATTCAAATTCTAAAATAAATGTTATTTTTCTCTTTGTAAACTGCATGTAAGGCTAAATAATATTTTTACTTGAAGTATACGTATTAATCATTTAAAAACTTATTTTATTGAATGAATAACCTTTATTAAAAATGTGAAAAATTATTAACTAAAAACATTATTTCTTATTTTAACAAATTAAAGCTTATAGTGATAATATAAAATTAATGTAAATATTTTGTTTACTAATAAATTAGTAATTTATTTATTGAAGACAAAACTTGTACATATGCTTATTTCTATTTATAATTATACAATAATTATCAAATATATATTATTATTTGCTTTAACCAATTTTAATAATTATTATTTTTACAAAAGATTTTCAAAATATTTTAAAATCATTAAAACTTATAAATTTAAAATGTTATTTTACTGATATAATTCTATCGGTAATAATTTTCCTAAGTATGTAAATTATAAGTGAATAGTTTTTTTTTTTTTTAAGCATAAAAAGTTCATTTCATTACATAGTATTGATAAAATATGAAATTAAACATATTTATTTAACGGAGAAACTTTTTAATATATTTCTAATATTTTATAACGAGTTAACAAATACATAAACTATTTAAAGGCAATTGATATTAAAATATTCATTTTTTTTTTTAATTTTACTAGAAATTTTTTATTTTATAGTTCTGTACCTTGATTATTATTCTATAAACATACTTATCTTGAACATCCAAGCACAATTATTATTAAAAAAATTGACTACATTTTAATAAAAAATGTTTTAAAGATTGAATTCGGACTTGATTTCTGCAGCTTTTGTAGGATTAAGTTTCATTCTGAGTGTTGCAATATTATCATCTATCCTTACCAGCTTTCGGAATTTCTATAAGTAAATGTGTAAAATAATTAAGTAAATTAATAGTGTACATTTTTGAAAGCTTACATGAAATATATTTGACAGTGATATTTATCATATTTAAAGTATTTTTTAATTAAATTGTACAGTCTTTAAAAATATTTATGCTATTTTTTATTTTTGAAATAAAAGTTAAGTACTTCCTCTAAATAATTACAATTATTATATACCTGTATTAAAAATTTCTGTATCTATGATTTAAATTTAAGTATCTTTTACAGAAAAATTATGATTATAAATATAAAATATAAATACAATATTAAAAAATAACTTTTTTTAAACATAGTATAATTTCTCTTATAAATGCGCTACATTATTTATAATGATTATACACGTATAATTTTAAATACGAACAAATTTGAAATGCGTAGATTCGCCCATATATTATTAGTTTAATTAAAGCCATTGAATATTTATTTGTATTATAAATTAAAAGAAAAAATATGGTTAAATATAATATATACCTCTGATGTAGTACCGGGCGTAATACGCCAAATATAAATCATATAACCAGGTATGCATAGCATAGATGAAAGTCCACTGAGCCATCCTAATACGTGACTCCACCAAGGATACTCGTAATCGAGATATTTTACTGGCACGAACTTTATTACGTTAAACGTGAATACACCCTTAAAAAACCATGATTAAATATTTTTATTCTAATTCAGATATTAATATATAAATTCTTCATTAACAAAGTACAAAGAAAATAAAATTATATATCTTATAGTTTTATATTTATACACATTAGAATTAAGAACAATATTTATAAGTACATATTTTACTAATTCGTGGACAGGTATATAATTTCTTAACATATTATAGTATATTTTTATATTTCAAGTTAAATGACAAATAATAATAAAATATTTTTTCTTGATTTCAAGTAAGACATAATATAATATCTGGTTTCTTTATACATACTATACAGATAGCTGGAGTAGTAACAGTCCAACAAATTTTCCACCAAAAACATGGATAATAACCAATCATGTCACGTATGCCATCATAAAAACGATTGATTCCAAAAGCCCATGACACAGAAATGCACTCGAAGAACATGAGAAAGAGTAAAACGAAACCACTAACAGAGTATGAGTCAAGTAGTTGGAAAACGTACATACCACCCTTGAAAACAAGTTCAACTGTTATTTTTTTATAATTACAATTATTAATTAAAATTATTAAAAATCAAACAGACCCTGGCTAATGTTTTATTCATAATATTTTTTAATAATGAATAAGATATTAATCATAATAATTGGATTATTAAACATTCATTTTTTTAAAGCTACTAAAATTAATATTAGTCTTATAATAAAGATTAGAATAATATCATAATAATAACAGTGATATACTTACCTCGGTAACGCAAGAGAGACCAATAATGTAAGAAAGAAAACAAACAATAGCAATGAAAATTTCTTTTCTTTTCCTTAATAAACGTGGCCATTCATCAACTGCTGCAGTAATAAAACCTTCCACTGTACAAAACTTAAAAATTATATTATTATTAATCAGAAAAATATATTTCCTATAATATGCTTTATTTATTTGTTTAATCTATTCAATATACAATTTATTTTAAAAATATAGCTTTTCACTTAATGAATTCAAAATGTAAGAAAAATTATGTTTATTCATAAACATATTAAATTTGTTTAATTAAAATTATTTATTTCGTTAAATTTTAGGAATTTTATGAATACAGTATATTAGTTTGTTGAGATGAATAAAACCCATATTAATTCTAAGCCTTAAACTTCTAATAATAATATTTCTTAGATAAATTATAAATATAACATTTTTATTTACCTGACTATCAAGACCTATTAAAAGAAGCATAAAAAAGAATAAGCAAGACCAAATAGGAGCACCAGGCAGTTGCAGTACTGCTGAGGGATAAACCAAAAACGCTAATCCGGGACCTGAGCAATGGTCGTATTTCATTGAATAAAAAAATTAATATAATAAAATCTAATAAAAAATAATAAAAACATGTATAAAATCAGTGTTTACCTGAAGCAGCGACATCAGCTACGGGTTTTTGCTGTTCGTGCGCCATAAAACCCACAACTGAGAAAATTACAACTCCACTTAACATACTCGTGCACGAATTCACAGTACACACAATGAGCGCATCCCTTACAGAACAATAAGCCAAACAATATAAATTATTTTTATTTTTTATAGGGTTTGAGAAAAATAAAAATTCTTTTTTCCTACGATAATATTTAGACTCACTTACTTATAAACATTATTATTAAATTTGTTGTAACTCCCCAATGCTACAAGAGCACCGAGGCCCAGTGCATACGAAAAAAAGATTTGAGTTACAGCATCAATCCATACCTAAAATTTTCGATAAATAGAAAGGTACATAATTATAATAAAAATATTTATATAAATTTAGTTTATCTATTAATGTAACAAGGTATACTTAGATATTCTAATTAAGCGTGAAAAATATCACTTATTATTTATTCGTATGAAAAGAGTTTTATATTCACTATATCATTAAATTAAATTACTCTTGAAGAAATATTTCAGAATATTTGCAATGATTTTTATATAAAAAAACAATTTCTTGATTTATTAGTACATTAGTAAATAAATTTATTTATTAAATAAATAAAATTAATTTAGTTTCTTAGAGGTTATTTTATGTATAATTTGAATAGTAGTAACACATAATAAATAATAAGTTAGTCATTAAATTAGGAAATTACCTCGGGTTCACCCAATTTTGAAAGATTAGGAGTCGCATAGTATTTAAGGCCTTCCATAGCCCCTGGAAGTGTCAAGCCACGCACCAAAAGAACAGCGAGAAGACAATAGGGAAATAATGCCGTAAAATATACAACCTGAAATATTTTACCAGTCATTATAAATGCCTTATTTCTTGAATGATGTATATATAACGAGGTAATGTCTTATTCACAATTAAAAATACATAATAAACTCTTTTAATTATGTACAATAGGCACATTTTTATGCAGTTTTTCAGCATATAATATTGCTATTAAATTAAGTTAATTTCGAAAGAACAGAAGGAAATTTAAGATGATTCAAGATGCACTTTATTAGAATACAGGTAAAAATGATGATTTTAAAAATTTGCAATAAATCGTCACTTACTTTTCCTGTCCATTTAACTCCTTTCCAAATACAAAAATAACACATTATCCAAACAATTGCTAGAGTGCCCGCCAATTCCCATCGTATACTGCCCACTTCTTCAATTCCATCAGAAATTTGTAATGTTCGCCTTCTGCATAGAATATTATGAGAGTTAAAATGTTATAATAAATAATAATTTTATCGCACATTTTATAAATAAATGTATAAATAAATATAAAATAGTATATTTTATAAATAATAATAATTAATTAATTACAAATACGTAAAAGTTTTATATAGGAATAATCGTATATAATTCTTTTCAAATAAATAAATAAATATATATAGAGAGTATTCAACATCTTAAAAATCAGGTCTTATTTTATTCCTACTACTTCTAGCTTTAGATGCGTAGCATAATTTTATATTAGTCTAAAATATATGAAAGAAAAAAGATATTTATACGATTCCTATGAGTATTATAAGTTTCGTATTTAATAAAAGATTCATTATAATTATTTCTATAACGTAAAATAATTAGCGTTGAACTTAATGATGTTAGATTTTGGAATGAAGTGGAAAATAAGGACGTTACGTTGACTTATAGATATATATTGGATTTATTAAGGCTCACCAACGATCTCCAAATAAACTTAAGAAATTGGTATCCTCATCAACATGTAATCAAATATGATCAAGAATTTAAGTCTGTAAATATATAACTCACTTGCTCGTGAACTTTCTAAAATATAATTTTAGAAGTAAATGGGCTCTGAGAAACAAAAAAAAGGCAGGCATAAAGAAATTTTATAGCATTAGTAATTAAAAGATGGATGAGATAAATCGATTGAGATTTTTAAAATTTGTTAATATTTTTTAAAGTTGTACTTAATAATTCACAATAAAAACAAAGACCTGTACATTAAAATATAAATTTTTGCGTGCCAAAGAAAAAGTGATCAAGTTGATAATTCGAATATTTAACTATGCTGTTATTTAAACCTGTCCCTTAAATTGCCTTATTGAAATCAATATCAGTTATGTTAGTTACATGCTTTACATTTACTATTGACTAGATTGGTAATAAATAAAATTTAATTCATATTATGTACGAACATTTCAAGGAATAGCACTCACTATTTACTACATTATATGTGTGTGTGTGTGTGTGTGGGTGGGTGGGTGGGTGTGTAGTGATATTATTCTAGCTAATTTATTAATAAAGACTTAATTATTAAAAAAATTGTTGGGATAAAATTATTAAAATGAGGCTGACAAAAGAGAATAAGGATTGTTTTAATTATCATTACAAAAAATAAGATGAGTTTCATATTAAAAATAATTGATCTTTCTATTTTATACTGTATTACTACACCGCGCGCGTCGTCCCGGTAGCATTGCTCACGAGGTAGGGAATTGGGAGAGGGTGGTGAAAGAAATGTATTTTCAAGTAAAATTGTCTTTATTCCAAGTCCAGTAACACTGTCGCTTTTCATACAAGCTCCTACAATTGGTTGTCCTTGTTGTTCGCGCTGTCTTCGCTGAGGTGCTTTCGGAAGCGGAGGCTTCGCCGAGGGTGGGGGCGGCACTGAGCTGTTAATATTACTGCTGCGCTGTAACGCTGACTCGTGGGGATGTGGTGCGCTGTTACCGCTGTTGCCGCGCTTCGGCGTTGTTGCACTCCTCTATGCCCGCACCTGTGACGTCACTTATGACGCGTAGCTGCCCCGTAGCTTGGGACGCGAGTCTTGACGTCGCCTGACTAGTACGTTGTCCTATCGGGGTTGATTTTGTGCTCAATTCCTCTTGTGTCGACTATCATTGATATACGAAAGTCGTCTTTGAGTTGCCGATGATCCGTATGCCGCGTGTGCCGCCGGTGTCGTTGTCTGGTCCCGTTCGCTGTACCAGCTGATTTCTCCTAATCCGAATGGTGAGCAGTTCACGTGTCGCTTTGGCTGTCAGTGGGTCCTAATCGTAGCGACTGTCTTCATTTTGCAGTTTATGCTTTACTCAACTACTCGGTCTCACTCGCAATCTCGGATCCTTCGTGGTGCACGTATTTGGGCGTCCTTCTCAAGACTGTCCCCTTTTGCTATTCCTCTAAAAAGGGTTCCCTAATCAAGCCGAATTTTTTTGCGGAGGAATGCACTTACTCTTCTTTCGGTCTTCCGGTCCTCCCTCCTCTTCGGAGGGATTCTAGGCCACTCCACCTCATTGTTTTCACTCGTTGTATTCCTCATTTCTCCAGCGGGCGGGGCGGAGGTGTCGGCGCAGGTGCACCGAGTCTTTCAGTTCTTCTTCCTCTCCCTTTTCTCCACCCCGCTGTCTGGTCCAATGATGCCGTTTTCGCATTTCGACGCCCCGTTCTCCATTTCCCATCGGTTAGGCTCACCTTCAGATTCCCTCCACCGTCTCGAAAGTGTCGCGGTGCGTCTAGTGCAGCCGATTCCAGGCTCTCAATATCCCCCAGCGGTGCTCCCGCGGAGTCCAAACACCGTGAATCCTATTCCTAAGTCGCGTACTCGTGCAAGCCTCCCCCCTACCTTAGAGTTCTTCCTCCCACAAATCGGAAACCTCCCTTCTCTTTCGCCTACCCTTTCCCACGTTCAAGTCCGTATACTGAGCGTCACCGATCACGCTGTCGCAATTCGTAAGATACTGTTAATTATAAATTTTTTTTTATAGATTTATAAATATTTTTTGTCTTATAATCAATACTTTTATAATTTTTATAAATGCGTTAGGTAATATTAAGACAGCTTAAAAGGAATACCGAAATTGATTAGTGTATAGGTAATGTTAATAAAGAAACCAACTAACATTTTTAAAAGCATTAATATATGACATTTTAATAATTAATAAAAAAACATTTATTATTTTAATAGTGAAATTTTCAATTAATTGTAAAAATAGATACTTATAAAACTTACTCCCAAAATTCTTTAACAGGATCTTTAAGAAGCTTGTGACTGAGGTTTCCAATAGAGGTAGAGCAAATTGTATCCTCAAAATTTTTCCAGCATGACGTTTTCAACCGTTCTGATGCAGTTATGCAAAATTTTGTATTCCACGTGTTTTCGCATGTTCTCCAAGGAACATCTATCGATCGCATGTCAATATAATAAATAAATTATTTTTCTATGCCAAAGTATTTATCATTACATAAATGTTATAATATATGGTCATTAGCTTCAAAATTATCCTTTATTTAAGAATCTTATATTTTTACGAAATAAATATTTTGTGATACAAAAATAATAATTAATCAGCATAAAAATATATTGCCATATTATTTACAATTTAATATTATTTACAATTTTAATACATATTAAAACAATTTAATAATTTAATTTAACGAATATTTAGAGAATAATGATTTATTTTAAAAAATAATGACAAGTAAAAATTAATTATAATAAATTGAAGAATAATAATATGTTTTGTATTAAACCAATGATATATTTTTCAGTTCTTATTAGGCATTTAATACGCTTATTTTATGATATGGGAATGGATTCGAGTAGTTAGTAAATAAAGGATAATTTACTTAAGGCACAAATTTTCTCTTAAATTTAAATTAATGTTTATGATGTACATATTAAAATAGTAAATAATCTTCATTTTTAACTAACCTGAACGAAGAGACACCAAGAAATAAAAAAGGGCCCATGCCAAAATAATGATATAGTAGATGTTAGTCCAACAAGATAGTACACACGTCGCATATCCAATTCCTATAAATTGTTTTCATTTATTTTTAATAGATTAATAAAATATAATAAGTGATTTATTAATTTAAAAATAACAAAATATTAAATGACTGATAAGAAGGACTTTTTTGTAAAGAAGGATGTGAAATTAATAATAGTTCCATGACAATATTTTCTAAAATTGATCAACTATAAATATTCAAAAATTCTTTTGCTTTGCAGTCATGAATATTAAACAAAATAAATTTTAATGATTAAATAAAATGTAAAAATGTATATGTAGATATAAATGCATGTACGTATGCATAATAAAAAAATTTATTAATTCTATTGATGTTTTGAAAATACTTAAAAACTATGCATTCAACCGATGCAATTGTTTGTTTTTTTTTTTAATAAAATTGAAGATAAATTTATTATAATTAAGTTATTATTAACCAGTGACTCTTGGTTTTCATAAATATAACATTAATGATAAATATAATGAAAATCTAATTTAAACATTTAACTTATTTTGTTGTAAAATTCTCTTTCAATACCTGTTAGGATATTTGAATAAAATATTATTAATAATATGATGAAAACAGTGTTATGTTTCAATAATTGAACAAAATAGATTATAAAAGGACTAATAATAAATAAAATATTTTAAATGTTAAAAAAATTACAATTTCGAGTTAACGGATTTATATTATGTGATATATATAAATTTACTCATTTGACCAGTAGATTTGAAAAAATAGAAGAACCTACATTTAACTTACCTTTAAATATCGGAGCTATTTTAAATACACCCAGACCTCCAATGGTCATCATTTGTCCTAAGGCCAATTCCATTAAGAACATTGGTACCCCAGCTAGTGCTAGTGCTATGAAGTATGGAACCATAAATGCACCGCCGCCGTTCTTGTAACACAGGTACGGGAATCTCCATAGGTTCCCCAGTCCAATCGCTAGCCCCACCACCGATAAGATGAACTCGATCTTTAAAATAAATAGATGATTTTTAATTTTTCAATATAAAATAATATATTTTATTTATCACTTTTTTTTAAATTTTAGATTTACAGTGTTTTCATAAACGTTTTTCAATTCTGCTGTTAAAATCTTAAAATATTTTAACTACTTCTAATAGACTTAAAAAATTGAAAATTGATTGTTTGGCCTATAATTGTATTTGATTTCTTCTTCTTTTTTTTTTTTAATTTCATCATTTTTAATGATATTTTATAAATAATATAATATATATTTAATATTAGACGTAAAAGAGAAGGTTGACTTATGAAAAGTTAAAATTTAATTGAAGCATTAATAGCTTTTGAACAAACACCGATAGTCCGATTTAAATTAATTTTTTATTCGATATAAATTTAATGATTACAAGGTAAAAAATAAGATTAAAATCATAACAGACAATATTCAACCTTAAAAGAAAATTAATATTGCTATTCAGAAATGCTTTCAAGTTAAGAAATAAATAAATGTTAGTTTTCTTTCAAGAAAGAAAAATACGAACCTTGCTGCCCCATGATCCTCTTTCAGGTATGTCGAGTCTATCGAGCTTTTGCTCGTCTTGGAGATTCTGTACGGCTTCCTGTAGAGAATCTGAGTGCCAAAGCTGTTTGGAGATCGGAGAAACTGGGAGGCAGCTGGGTTCGGCGAAGAGAGCCTTGAGCTCTTGGACCGGACCGGTTGGCGACTTTTGTGGCAGAGGGCTGGTCGCTCTATCTACCCGCCGTTGCTGGTGCTGTGACTGCTGCTGTATACTCTCGATTGACGGCATCACGGCTCTCCCTCGCTCGAAAAGAAAAGCACGTTAATTCACCTCATCCTCATTAATTCACTCCGCGAGTGGAACCTGGGCCCTAACAGGAAAAGAGCACCTCTCGTTACCACACGCAAGCTTGATTTATAGGTACGCCTGTGTGCGCCTGATTAAGCATATCAATCAGATCATTGTGTATCGAGGCGACCTCGTGCAGATCAATGTAAATCGACGGGCCGATTAGGCCGCAATGCGATAATGAGCGAGATCCCCGTATCCGCTCTGTTATTATCTCATTTTACCATTTTAATAAATAAAGATTTGTTCTTCTTTCCGAACAATTCTCCTTACATTCCCGTTTCTATTCCATTTCAATTATTCATTTTCATTCTTTTGGCCTTTATTGAAACTCTATAAAAAAAGTCTAATCGTACAATATTCACCTTCAAATAATATAAAATATCCCTTTATAATTATTTTTTTTATACTATTGATACTTATCTAATCATTTTAATAATAAAACTATTTTCAAATTTCGGTCTATAGTAATAAAGACGTTCTTAGTCTTTTTAAAATTATCCATCCTTTCTCTTCATAAAATCAAGAAAGTGTATGAAGAATATATTTTTTATTGGTTTATCAGTCATATGTATGCTCATTTTACATGCGAAGGGTTTCACTTTCAAACAGTCGTTTGTACAATAAACGAAAGTGGTATACTGTTGATGATGATGGATAACGTACAACAAGCGATTTCCGGGTAGAAGCGCGGTCGTTAAGCAAAGTTTCGACTCCTTTTCTTTACCACCACTAAAATATTCATAGATACATGTATCTCTATATTTATTTGCACTAAATTTATGAATCTGACTAAATAAATGTGAATCCCTTGCTTAAGACCCAAAGCTGTTCGGTAAAATATTGGCATTTTTATATTTCCTTATAATACGCACCGTATATGTAGATAACTTAGTTAGAGGATGTTTTAAGGTCTTTAAGTATATTTACAAAGAAATTTATTAATTCTAAGATCAAAATTGAAATAAATTTTTGTATGTCGTATTATGTAATAAAAGGCAAGTAAAAAAAGAAGATAAAATGCTTTTATAATTGTATTATATACAATTGATTATATATTCTTTGTAATTGTTTATAATTGTTTATAAATATATTTTGTTTTATATTAAAATTGTAAAAGCCTATTAAATCCAATAATCCTAATAAATAAAAACAAAAATTGTACTAGTATTAATATTATTTGTATTATTTAATTAAATAATACATAATTTTTAATAAGTATATTTAGCGGAGAAATAATTAATTTTTCGGATTTGCATTAATAATAATCATTAAAAAAAGAATGTACGTTTCTCATTTCAAAAATTTTATGTTAAAAATAAAGTCATTTTAAAAATTAGATTAAAATTTTCTAAAATTTTTCTAAAATTTCTAAAATTGAAAAATTTTCTATACATATTTAATAAATACGATAAATGGAATGGAAGAAAAATATTATACGTCAAATAACTGTAATATATTGAATAAAATAAAATTAACAAATAAAAAACATTTATTTTATAATAATTACATCTTTTTATTAAACTTTTGTAGATTTTATATTTAAATTTTATACTCTATGAGAAAATGTTTAATTTAAAAAATTTTATTTATTTATAGAAGACTATATTAACAATATAATTCATAAAAAACTATTTGATATTCCAGTCCCAATTCCTATTTATGAATATTCATAAATACAAAATATAAAGTTTATTTAATAATAACTTATGCTTTTCTTATTACTCTTATATTATTTTTTTATTAAATCAACATTTATACAATTTTAATAAGATATTTGAATAATTATTATATTTATTAAAGCTTTAAGGAAATGATTATTCTACATTTCATTATAAGTACGTAATTTAACATATTTTAAAAATAGGTTGTTTCATATATATTTTTTTTTTAATATAGAAACTCTGAATTAATATTTCATATAACATTTTAATAATATTTTCAAAATTACTTAACACTCAGTTACATTATAAAAAAATTCAACGTATGTAAATAATAAATTATTGTACTGAAATTTTAACTACATTTTTAAAAATTTATAACAGTAATTACTGATATTAGTTTATGTAAAAAATATTTATTTAATTTTCATTTAATTAGACCATTGCGTTACACTTTCAATACACCCAACACTTCACTGAAGTATACATACAATGAAAATGTATATTGTGATTCAATTCGAATATTCTATTTTTTCACTTACAAATAAACACAAAAAATATTTTAATCACTGTAATAAGTAATTCTATAAATATGATAGGTGTTATATATGTAAAATATTATAATAAGTTTCACTTTTTAATGAGAGTGACTAAATAGGAAAGAAACACGAACCTAGTAGTAAACTTTGCTGTTGTAAAAATCCTTAGTTTTATAAATCTCTCACAAAATAAATGCAATAATTATTCTGTAATTATCAAGTAAAATATCTAAAATATATTGCGTCTTAAACAAAAAATGTCGTTTTTAATTTGAACTTTTTTGCGCTTTAAAACGATTCAAATAGGGATTGTATATAATACCCGGTCTTAACAAATAGCACTCGGCCGCTGCAATACAATGTGTGACTAGATCTACGTCAGAATTTTGTCTGGCCTACCGCTATCATAATAGTGTGTAAATAAGAGAAGGGGAATAAGAGAGGAAGAGGGGGTGAAATAGAAGAATCACGACATTATTGAAATAGAAATGAAACATGATAGACGACAAAAATAAAAAATTTGATATACCATACGTATATTATGAATATAAAATCATTATCGTAAATATTTATATATATTTATTTATGATCTTATTTTTTTATCACCATTTTTCAAATTAAGATTTTGGAATCTTAAAAAATTGATGGGATACAATGAATGATCGTTTAATTCAAGGATATATCTTTAATATCTCTTTAATGTACATCTTCATGTCTGAAAATTAGATTATATATAATTACAACTTTTAAAGTGATACTTGAAATATTTAAATACTTTATGTCATTTATAATATTTAAATAAACATTTATTATATTTTTACAAAAGTGAAAATTATTAAATCATTATTATGCATAGCAATGCAGCGATATATATTTAAATACATTTTAAATCTACTATAAATAGTAAATTAATTGTTTAATAATAAATTAATAGTTCTGAACATTTCAGAAAATGATTAAAAATTAAATAATTATATAATTTACTAAAATTATATTTTATTAGCTAATTTAAGTGACTTTATAAATGATTATATAATGTTGTATTTAAGTATAATTAAATTAATTAGTATCTACTTATTACTTAAGAAGTAAATATTATTATTTTCCAATTTATACTTTTAATTGCGTGGATATTTTATTTCAATTATTTCCAAAACTTAATATTTTAATTATATTGATTTTATAAATTTTTTTTGGGAATTAGTACAAATTTAAAATTATATAAAAGTAGAGTATATACAATATTCAGAGATCAGAAAAATATATTTAAATAAATAAATAACAAACAGATGGAAAGGTTCGATATAGAGTAAAGTAATATATACATCTCATACCAAATCGCAATGATGTGGTTTAAAAAGAATTTTCTATTGGTTCATTTAACGAATTAGTGCCACGGTGTCATCTATATTGAAGGTTGGTAAGAAGTATACTTATATATTCAAATATATGAACGTGTAGGTAAAACACAGACAGTCGACAATTGATTCTTTGTAATTGTTACGATTTATCAAAAAGATAATAATAATGATATCATTTAAGCAAAATATTATATTATAGAATTAACAATTTCCTGTTCTAATTACACTGTAATACTAAAATTACGAAATAAAATGCATATTTTTTTTATTATATGTAATAAAAATTAATTACTTCAATTTATTTTTACTCTTATACATTTCT
Organism: Ceratosolen fusciceps; assembly: GCA_018883505.1. Classification (NCBI taxonomy): domain Eukaryota; kingdom Metazoa; phylum Arthropoda; class Insecta; order Hymenoptera; family Agaonidae; genus Ceratosolen; species Ceratosolen fusciceps. The sequence continues at coordinate 6,572,222 of RCIC01000012.1, read as the reverse complement.
TATTTGTAGATATATGTACAAAATATTTATCACGTATATCTTTAAAACATTATCTTTAATAAATAATTTATGAAAAATAAATGACATATTTTTCATTTATTTGTTTTAAAACTACGTTTTTTTATTTATTAAAATTATTAGATGCTTTTTCCCTTCATTCGTTTATTAATTTTTTCGAAATTAGGTATAATTTCTTATTTGTTGAAGCAAGACATTGATAGCTATATTGATTTTTAGATAATGCTTATAAATATATTAAAATCATTGGTTTTCTTATGTTTTAATATTTAATGCGAAACCATTAAATATATAATCAGTCATATAAAAAATATGAAAAGGTAAGCTCTTAATTAGTTCTTTAATAACAATTATTTATTAATTATAACTTCATAGTTAGGATCTAATATATGTTTAATCTTAGTAATAACTAATTATTATATTTAAGATAACATTAAAACAAAAAAATTTTCATTCATTATTAAATGATTTAAAATTTTTTTTAAATCTTGATCGGTATAGAAATGTTATGCACACAATAACTTATACAGTCAAAAGCTATATATTTCATTAACTCCATTATTATTATAAGGAATTATTAGTAACCTTATATTCAATTTATTCAATCTCAACAAGGGTTATAAAAATTATCAAAATTAGTTTAGAAATGTCTTATGTTTTATTTTAAACGTTTATAAGTTCAAGCGGTTTTGTTTTACATTATAGTATTAATAAAATTTACAATTTAGTGATAAACTTTCACAAAGATATTAAAATGTTACATACACTTAAAGTAAAAATGAAGAAATATATTTCAATTCATTTGAGAATGGTAATATGTCTATTTTTTAATTAGATTAAAATTTATATTGGAATAAAAAACAAAATAATAACTCATGGCTTCACGAATAATGAAATTTTATTGTAGGTTAACATTTTATTACAATCCACATACTGAGTAAAAATATTATAACAATAGCAAATAATCAATTATATTTGTATTAAATTTAATACAGATACTTAAGACTAAATTCATTCTAAACACTAGTTCATATTTTTAATTTTACGCAGGTAAACTAAACTCACTTAAAAAATAATTCAAATAAATCTTAGTTATGCATTTTATAATTGAAAATTAAGCAAAAATGTACACAAAATGCTTATGTATTTATAAGTGATTACGGAAATACGTTGTTATAATAACATACAGTTTTTACGCGTGTCAATTTATTGTATTAAAAAGTGCCGGTGGAAGTTCAAATTAAAGTCATAAATTATTCTTTATAATATTAAAAGGTTATTTATATAATTACGCCTATTTTAATGCCAAATAATTACATGAACATACATACAATTAAAATCAAATGTTTTATATTAAATCTATTTATTATGTTTAAATAATTGTTCAAAAACTTTTAGCATTTATAAACATGATAAAATCTTCAACTTTTAAATTATTTGATAACTTTTATTCAGCTATAGCAAAAAATTACGACTGATTTCGAATATTAATAGTAATAAGAAAGTATTAAATATCGTAACGTAATCAATTCATTCCACTTAGACTTAATATAAATAAAATTTGAATTGATTTTAAGAAATACAAATTAGTTTTTACTAAAAAATATTGTACTTATTATTATTTGGGAATGATAATGAAGTAAAAGTATCTTATGTATTTAATTTATTATTAAAAAAAGATATATTTAGTTTTTTCAAAGTAGTGTAATTTTATAATTTAAATATTACAAATTTTACTATTACTCTTCTGCTTTTTGTTTTAATTTTCTCCAATCTTGATCTAATTGCCTTACTGTAAATTGCGGATATTTTGTTGATTTGGTTGTTAGCCATGGTTTAAGTGTTACTATTAATGTAGCATTAATTTTCAATCATAAAATTCATAGTCAACAAAAAATAAATAAGTATGTTTAAAATTATATTTACCTATTTTATAGTGTGCAAAGAGATATTCACATGATCTTACACAATCAGAACGGTCTATAGTTGGCAAGGCTATATAACAAAAAATCAAAAGTATAATAAAATATATTAAAAAAATGTCATTAATAAAGCTGTTATTGTATATTTTTTATATTTCTATTGTGTATGTACAAATGTAAAACAAAACTATTCATTTGAGTTTAGTAAATATGAATAATATAAATTAATATAAATATTTATAAATGTATTAAAGAGATTTTATTTTATAAAAATTTTTCATCAAAAATGAAAATTATATTACACAAAGTATAACGTTTTTTATATTCGATTTTTCGTATTTTATTACAAAATAAAATTATTATTTCTAAATTTCATGTAAACTTAAAAAATTAAAAGGATTTTTAGAAAATTATAATTTTTGGACTATGCGAAATGTTGTATTGTCATATTATACAAATAAATATAAAAATCTGCAAATAAAAATAAAAAATTAGATGAAAAAAAATAATTTCCAAACTTTATAAGAATTATATTAATTTGAATTAAATTTGATTCAAATTTTTATTGAATAATTAAATTTAATACTTATATATTTATTTAAAAACTATAGTTACTGAATCTGTAATAAGTATCTCATTTAGATTATAGGTATCTATAATAAATATGTAAAATTTTAAAAAATACAAATTAATATAAAGTATATTCCTGCATGATAGAATAAATATTAATATTTTATTAGAATTAAATATATTCATAAATATTTGTCAAGTATTTTGTGATACAGAAAGTCAAATAAATTGGAAATACATAAAAATTATGTATTTCATGTAGAAAATCTAATTCAAGTGTTTATAATAACAATAGATATATAGCAGCGTCCTCAAGGAAGTCTAATTTTCCTCACCAGGTCACAGTTACTACTTAACGAAGCGGATGTTACTTGATTTCATAATCCAAAAGGATTTTTGGAGTCTACAAGAAAAAAATTAGATGCAGTTTGACAAATTCATGAAATTGTAGCATTTTGTACTGTTCCGAGTGCATTGACAAAATATTGTGTCTGCCTATCTCGTTTTAATTTTACATACTCGCAAGCGACTTTTTGTGAATCCGCGAACATTTCAATTATTATTGATTAATTTTGTATTTTTTTAACACTATTTTATAATATTATATTATTATATCACTTAATTTATATATTACATATTGAAGCTAGATAGAATTTTTAATTGTCTAAATAAAGTAATGAATATTTCATTTTGTTTTGATACTTAGAAAAGTATTAATATGAAAAAATTCATATCTTACTGTAACAAACGTTAAGACATTGTTCTTTAGTTTGCGACTTGTGGCCTCCTGTAAATTAGAAACAAAAAAGTAATTAAATTTTTAATTTACAATTTATATTATACATATATTTTTAACGAACCATGGGTATGAGATTTATAACATCCGATTCTACATCTCTCTTTAAGTGTCAGATTTGGTTCTACTGCAAAGTAAAAATATTTACTTTCAAAATTATTTATAATAATGTAACGAATTAAGAAGAAATTGAATACAATTTTATAAAAATTCAAATTATATATATAATTTGAATTTGAAATTATAAAAAATTCAAGTTAATCAAAACAGAATAAATCTTATTTGATTTAGAAATTTGTATTTATATATTCTTGTATAAAAAAAAATCGTGAATTTATTACTGTATTTTTTTAAAATTTGCGCCAAAAAGTACAACGCATCTCTTGTTTTTTCAATAATATATTTTATTATATTTATTTTAGCCGATAGCTTTAATTTATATTCAGATTTCCTATACATGATTTTTTTTTCTAGAAAAGCATAATATATTCACGAAATAAGTATAAATATTAAATCTAACTGCAGTCTATTAAAATATAATTAGATAAAGATCGTCTTTTGTCATATTCTTGATATTCAAACGTGTTATTGAAAAATGGTCTCATCTGGCTATGACGATAATTACAGTTAGCCAAGTACTTCCATGTTATTATAATAAGAATTATTGATTGTAGAGATATTCATCTCTACAATCAATTCCAAGAAACGATGGATAATTCTCAGTCTACAATGAAAAGGTTCTTGATATATTATGTAATTTTAGATATTAGAGACTAAATGTATCTTCCATGTTCTCGTTTAGATTTCAAGCAGCTTTCCTCAGATCAAATTCTGCAATTATTTACAATTGATCAAGTATGAGTAATCACTTATATATTTATTTTATATATGATATTTAATATCGAATGCCATCGAATAAAGAAAATATGTTTAATAATAATGATAATAATTTTAATAACTAATAATAATAACTAATAACTATAAATAATTTTTCCGTAATAGATTTTTATTTTTGTTCAAGTTTAATATAAGGATCGTATATTGTTAAACAGTATATAATTTCTCTTTTTTTATTATAATTTTAATTTAATCATAATTTAATCATATCCTCTATTGAATTCAAACCAAATAAATATAATTATAATAAATTTTTTTAAGAATATAGCTATTAGCTTGATATGAAAATGTATATCTTACTTTCACAAACATTAATGCATTCTTGTAATAATGCATTGATCAATATTAAATACTGTGTAAGAAATAATATTATGATATATGAATGTCGCATTATTTAAAAAATATGCTATAATACTTTTAAATGAAACGAATTTTCCCAAGCATTTTAATATTTCTATTTATAATTAAAATATAGATAAAAAAATAGCAAAACTTTTTTAGTCTGTTATAAGTCACGAATTAAGGTTAATTATTGTTTTAACAATTATGTTATTCATTTGACGTAATATAATCTTAATATATTAGCTCAAGATATTTATTCAATTTCATATGTTTATATTATTATTTCCCTTACTCAATCATAAACAATGCATATCACAGAGTTCATAATATAATTTATTCCTTACATATGAAAAATTCGATAAATCATATTAAATTTATTAATAAATTCTAGATTCCAACAATCCTAGTATAATTAATTACAATATGTAAAAGTTCCCAAACAAAGGAAAAAAAATTAATATAAAAATTTTACTACATTATTTGTAATTAATAAATCCGCATTGTTTCAAATAAATAAAATTCATAATTTTAAATCTTATTACCGATATTTAATATGTTGATTATTAAACATAATAAAATTTTTTCTTTATTTCCGGTTAAACTGCATAAATATTTTTTATTAATACAATTTTTTTTAGCAAACTTTCAAAAAAATACTCAAAAGTAACAAATAAAACAAAGGGACAAATAGTTATATAAAGCAGGCTTGAGCGAGAATAAGGTAAAGCGAAACCCTCGGCAAAGCCTCTGGAAATCTCTGGTCTTCAAAGATAAGAAAGAAAGATACGTCGACAATATTATTATACGACCAAATAGCCCATAAGGGCATAAATTCAATAAGAAACCGTTTCAAGGTAAAAAGAAAAAATCCTTCAAAAGCTGTATTATCTTAGTATAAATGTAAAAAATAGTATAAAATATAAACTATTCATTGCAAACATATAAGTTCAGTTTCTTTTATGAAAATTAAAACTTCCCCAAACGTTTTACAAAAATGTTGATAACATATTATTAATGGAGTTAATAGAGTCATTATTATTATTTTCTCTCCAGAAGTATAAATATTCATAATGTAATAATAATGATAATTCGAAAGATAAGAAACTTTATAAATTAATATTAAATTGTAATGAATCATAACAGTGATTAAATGATTGATAATTATTAACATACGTGCTAGTTCGCATGTACTTACACACGATTTTCAAATATCGTCGTGATAAAATAGTCACTGAAAATATAATTTATCTTTTTAAAATGATGTGAAAATCAAAAGCTGTTTTACACAATACCAATTAGAAATTCAAAGTAATATGTAATATTTGGAATAACATTATAGATTATTTTGAGTGAAGAAGGTTTTCAACAATAAAAACAAACAAATTATGATTTGTAAAATTTAAAGAAAAATACGATTTATGTATTCTTATTTTTTATACGTGTTTATTAGAACATAAAATATACATCAATTTTCCTATGTCAATGTAAATACAAATACCCGAATTCTAATAAATTTGCAAACATTTTACTATAAAATCTTGTTTTACTTAAATCACAACTAAAAATTTACTGGATGTGCTGTTGATGTAAATTATCTACAACTTTTTTCTTCTAAAGACAATTTAAATTTAAAATTTTTCTTCACAGATTTAAATGTAGTTAATTTATTACTTCTTATTGCGTCAAAAATTATGAACCATCCAAGAAGTATTGACAAGATATTAAACGTTTGTTTAATCTGGTTGTGGTAAAACATTGGAAGAAATAATACAAACAAGGGAAACGTATTCGTACTTATTATAAGAATTATTCACTAAATATTGATTTAGAAATTATCTGAAAAATTTTCATTAATACCATTGTATAATTTTATTAAATTGCGTATTTGACTCTACTGTTATTGTGTAACAAGTAGATGCTTATTAAAAATATTCGATTTTATATCATTTTATTTCATTTAATATAATATCATAATTAGAATAAATTTAATAATAAATTTAGCAATATTTTTTATTTTCTAAAAATGCATTATTCTTTTTAAATAAAAATAGAAAGATAAAAACTCAATAAAAAAAAATTAGCTGTATATAAATTTATTATATACTCAGAATTAATATCTTCAATATGATAATAATATTTTTGGCTGTAGTAGTAATTAATAACATATGTCGCGTACAGTGACGTCGTGGTATCGTGTCACTCAAGCAATGGACTTCATCAGCATCCGAATGTGATTGGGATCTCAATGATCGAGCAGAAGGCTTATCACATACCAGGTTAGCATTCTAATAAAAAATGGATATAATGAGCCGGTATATACGATATAATAACGTATTTATCGGATAATATCATGCAAGTACGTAAAACATAATTAGCTTTATTAATAATGTATTTTTAAGAAAAAAATTATTAAACATAACATAAATTCCATGAGTCAAATAAGTTTAACAGTTGATACATAATAAATGTAAAATAATATATTTCCATATAAATACTAAACTTATTTAAAAGCAAATTTTTAAATTTGTTATTTAAAATTAAAAAAAAAGTTCCAATAAAGAATAATGTATAATGATTAAACACAATTATAATCAATAGAATCTGACTTATCCGTGCAAAATTTTATCGACAAGTATACATAATATATTATACAAAATAATAAATATGAAAACATTAAATGAAGTATCCTTAAATTATATTACGTTAATTTAATTCCATTCAATAATGAATTTAATCGTTATTAATCATTAGATGTTATTTATTTTCAAATTATTAATTTTATAATCATTTGAAAATTTCTTTTTTTTAATACGACGTATGCGCGCAAACAGGCATACACATACATGTACTAATTAAAATGTAGTTTAAAACATTAAATTGTAGAAAAACAAGAAATTTTTATTAATATATATTTTAAAACTATTAATATTTTATTGTAGTAATAGTAATAAAAATACACAATCTTTCTTACGTATGCATTGTATACAATTCAATCAAGTCTGTGCTTTAACCTCCTAGAAATAAAGATCTATAAATGATAATGAATGGTATTTAAATATTATAAATTTCAAATATCACATAAACTATTAACATACTTACCATTTTAACTCTTAATCAACGGTAAAGATTCTTCGAAAATTAATATTCAGAATTGTGTACACAAAATAAATTAATAAAAGTTTATTATGAATAAATATTCATTAAATAATTAAGCATTTATTTTAACAAATAATTAAAACTCATATTTTAAATTATATAAAAATGAATTCGCTAAATTTATTCAAAAATAATATATAAAGATATACTTTATATAATTAGTTGCATACAGTAAATTTGTACATTTTATGTAAGCCATAAGAGAAAATGATAAAATAATTCTATTAATGTAAATAATAAGATTCGTTTAAAATTATGTGTATTATAAAATTATATTTTTTTGTCCCATTTCCAAATTTCGATATTTTTTAATTATAAAAACTTTTGATTCTAATAAAAGTATTTTAATATTATTAATTAATGTAATTTTAATTATTATAAGTATTATTTTTAAATTTATTAATTAAATTTATACAAATTATTTTTAATTAGCCACCCCTAATTAGTATTATTAAAAATAATAGAACTGTTGCCTACTATCATCACAAGCATCTTTGTATATGCCAATAATATATATATATATATATATATATACATACATTTATTAATAATAAAGTATATACTAATATTTTAAATATAGATATAATTCAATGGTTTTAAAATTTTATAATTTAATTATTAAATAAATTTGTTACTTACATTCACAGTTTTGAAGACATTCTAGTAATAGACTATTACCTAAAGATAAATAACTAGTAAAAATAAATATTATAAAAATAGTAATCTTCATTTTTATAAATATAATGTCTAAAAATTTAGATTTTATTATTGAAACACTGTAAAAATAAATAGGAATTATATAATCAAAAAATACGAAAGTGAATAAAGGTTCAGTTTGAATCAAGTTTATAAATGTACATTTTAATATACAAAAATGTTATCGTATTTAATTATGAATGCAAACAGACATAGCTTTTAATGTGTATAAATATACGTTAGTATCATAGTATAAATACACTTACGATATGATAAAAAACTTTTGGTCTAAAGGTATGTATTATTAAGAAAAATAATAAACACGCACCCGTGTATGTACTTGTACATAATTTTCATGAGAAATTAAAAAGATAACGAAATCTAAGTGTTTTAGATAGTAAATTTTAATATTTTTTTATATTGTACTGGATCATGGATTATAAATCAATGTAAGTAATACGATATCATAATAAATGCATATATAATTTTAAAAAAAGATTTATTTAATATTATAAAACTAAATGTAATTAATTTACAAAAGAATAAAAAAAAGAAAACAGTAATTTTTAAATTTGGATAAAAACATTGAATAATATCAAATTTTTAGCTATAAACATTTATATTATAAATATAATATATTAAATAATACATATTTTATTACTATATACATAACACATACCTTCTTTTATTATATAAATTTATTGCTGAGAATTTTGCTTATGAGTCATATTTTATATATATTTCACAGATAAAATAAAAATATAATTAAAAATATTTTTTAAAGCCTGATAAATAAAATATTTATAATTAGACAAGAAATGTTTTTCTTACAAATAATCATTTTCATATTAACTTAGTAATAAAAAAATTATTTGATTACTTATTGATATATGATTAATTTTAAATATAATAATAATTTAATTTTACACAATGAAAGTTTAATTCTTCGAGATAGTTTAATATATATCTACATTATTTGTACATCGTCAAATCATAAATTTTATGTAAAATAGTTTTAAATATAATATATAAATAAGACACAAATAGAATTATAGTTTCCCGCCGATTAATTCAATACACCTGTAAATTTTTCTATTTATGTTAATATACATACTTATATTGAAATATTTATAGACATTTATTTAATAATTAAATTTTGCTGATTCTCTTTTCATTATTATGAATTGTGATTGATTCTTACCCCATCAGTCACAATTTTCTCCGTACTGACATTATAAATTCAGTAATAAAATTTATAAAGTTTTATGAATAAAAATTATAATCTTTTATAAAAACCATAGATTTTCATTGACAAAAAAGATGATTCTTTAGGAATAAGTTTAAATTGATTTGAGATCTAAAAAAAGGAAATATTTACACAATTAATACAATTTTTGTCAATAAACGTTTATAATTATACAATTATAGTAATAAAAACATTTTACAGATACATATATCTATATATATGAAGCCAATAAAAAATTTATTCGGGCATTCGTTTAATTCATTCTATTTTGAAAAAATTGAAAAAATTGAAAAAAAAACTAAATACTAAAAATATTATAATAATATATTTGTTGAAAACAATGTTATTTCAGTAGACAAATAAAATTATTTAAATAAAATTAATTCATTACCTTCAATTGGTATAATAATTACATTTATGAATTAATGAAATATTAATATCTGATTACTTCAAGTACAGTATATAATATAAGTATTATAGCTTTATTAACAATTATATATAAGATTAAGGTTATATAAATATTTCGTTCTGTCGCAGAACAAGGACGACGACAAAAACAGGATAAAATAATATAAAATATACAGTTTTATAACTAACATGTAATACATAGGTTAAACTGAATTACAATATTTTACATTGTGTAATGTAAATTACTTATCACGGAAAACAATTAAACAATATATGTTTCATTTTCATTTGTTTTTGTTCTTGCACATAAGTTTAGAATCGGGATTTATATTAATGAAATTTTAATTAAATTTAACCAAAGAAACTCGTCAAAGGGCGGGGTCGGACGGTAGGGATTCGATAAAAAGAAAAGAAGACTTTGATTTCAATTGACGTTAGTATTTCTTTGGTTCTTCGTGATGTTTCCCGGGGCTATGAGCCTTCGTTTGTCCTCCTCTCGACGGCCACCCCATTTGCCCCCCCCCTGCAAAGCGTACCTTGTCTCGTCCGAAACTTGCGGGTGGAAGCTCAGGAAAATTTCCTCGGATCCCGAACTCTCTCTCTCTCTCTCTCTAGCCCTGGTGACGCAAGTACGCGAAGTGGCGAAATACAGTTAGCGCGTGGCGGGGGATGTAATGTTCGCAGCGTACATCAAATTAAATAAAAATCTTTATATGAGCAATAAATTTAATCAGCTAATCAGAAATCAATAAAATTAAAATAAAGTTTCAATTTTATTTAAAATTAAATAAATAATAATAATGTTTAGTATTCTGTACATCATATGTCGTAAAAATATGTTAAAATTTAAATATTAAGTTATTTGTGTAACAATTAAATGAAATCTATTTTTGATAATTTAAATTAAACTAAAATAGTAATTATCTTTTATGTATCTATTCATTTATTTATGGTTATTTAAAAACGAGTTGTGTTAAAAGAATAATAAACTTTTCACAAAAATAAATTGTTTCATAAAGACAATTCATTAATAAAAAATTTTATATCCTATAATTAACATCGTTTTATGTTTTTTTTTAGATTTAATATCGACTATTAAATAAATAAATAAGTTATTCTTTATTCTTCTAACAGTATCATGATTAAAGATTAAGCAGATATTTTTTCATCGATTCCTATACATATTTAGTAAGTTAATGATTATTATTTATGATAATCCCTAATTATTGAGCAGTTAATTTAAAATTAACTAAACATAAAGTAGTTGATAAATGATGGATTGTTACTTAAATACATATTTTATATTTTTAAAAAGATTTACTACTAATATATTTTTTTTAGAAAATTATAATCAATAAAAAGTCTATGTATTCTAAATAATCTATTAATGAGAATGATTTATAAAATAACATTTATAAAAAATATTAGAACTAGTTAAAAATTCTAATGTATAGTAAAAGTATTGTGAATTTCACTTTAATAAATATCCATAAAAATAATTAATAATAATTTTTAATTATTGAAATACTTTTAATGAAATTAAAAGCATTTATCAGTAATTTACCAACGAAATCTAATATATTTTACTTATACTTATATTCTTTATTTTGTAATCAGAATTAAATAAATAATTCTTCTCCTTTAAAACTGTTTTTGATTATTATTTTTTAAATATGATATTAAATGACATCTCCCAATTTGAAAAAATACGATCTCTGTGAATTTTCAAAAGAATTTTTACTGTATCAAATTTAAATGACATTCAATAATTTAAAGGAACTGTACTATATATTATTATGTACTACCAAACACATAAACATAAAAATTATCGTAAAAAAAACTTTACATCTAAATTTTATCCAATTGATTACAAAAAATTTTAATTTCTAATATTTTATTTGGAACATAAAAAATTCTTTATACATTCATTTATAAGCCCAAATAATTTTTATAAAAATGTTTAAAAATAAAGTGTTATTTTAATGACTTATGCTGAATTATTTTTTAGATGTAATATCCGGTATATACGTCGTTTTGCAAGAGCTTATGGATAAGAGAATTTAATATTACTTCAATTGATTAGTTGCTTAATTAAAATTTATTCAAAAATATTTGAAACCCATAATTAAATAGTGCTTCTTAGTGTTGTATATAATGAAAATATTATATAATGATATTATTGCTTCTGCAATTAATTGTTTTTTCATTCCCCACCTTTTCAAAATTTAAAAAAGTTAGATACACGCAACAATAAATATTTGAAAAACGATAAACATGATAAATAAATAATAAATGTATTTTGAAAACCATTTTTATATTTTAGTGTGAGAAAGATGATCTTGGAGCAGGTGCGCTGGTCCTCAACAACATGGAACACAGGTGGAGGTGTCGGCTGCCGCGGTAGTGCTGATGGCTAAAGGTAAGGACGTCGTCTTAGCTGACTGAGTGGGAGTCCTCGGCCGAGGCAATATCGATCATCAAAGGTGTGCCACTGCAGCAGTATTGCTTTTGTTCCCGAAGAGGATGGCGGCAACGGCATTGTTGCTGTCCCGCAGAAGGCCGCCTTGGTTGAGAAAAATAGCGGAGGGTGGAGGGACTGTTTTTCGATAATCCTCCCGAGTATATACTCACTTACACTCACGAGTCCCGTAGGAGAAAGGCTACCATCTCCAACTCTACCTGGCTCATTACCTCAGGATGCCGAGGAAAACCACTTCTGGAACCAATCATACGAATGTGCAAGAAATCGGTCTATGCACTCTCTATTTCGTCTTCTAAAAGGAAGAGATACTCCTCAACCGGTGTTGAAGAGTAAGAAAGCCTTTAGACGTGTGCGACGACTTTTTAGGTAGCATTCACCTGGTAAGTGGTGGCGCACGTTAAGTGCTTTTAATTAAAACGTTTGATTCAATATATTGTTTATCAAACAAATTAATTTTTAGAAATAATATACATATTCTTATTACCACTAATAATTGATGAGAATATAGACGCTTGAATACTTAGATAAAGAATAAAAATGCAATCTATATTTTATTATTTGGAATGTAAGCTTGAGTTAGGAGGAAATGAATTATGTATTACAGAGAAAATAAAGTAAATAGTTGAAAATAAATATTAGAACTTTCATGAATGTACTTATCATTTCTTAATTTATTTAATAAATTCTTCAACTGATAATATTTTTTACATAAAAAACGCTAACTTATCGTAATTGTCTTCGATAAATTGTATTATAATCTAATGACAAAAGGGAAACTTTGTATGATAACAGTGACAAAAATGCTCTTAAAGTTACTTAAATGTATACAAATGTTAAAAACGTTTTGTGTTCCCCGCTTACCTCACTATATATTGAAGGTAATAGAGGTAACTTATTATATTCTTTCCCGCTGGATAATAAAATAGTGGTATTACTGACAATAATGGCAAAATTAATAATATGTTATAATTGTAAGAAATAGAAAAACCATGTTCGCATGTCTCGGCACTCATACTGATACGTTTATCTACATTTATTGTGATGATAATGAATAGAAAAACAAAAAATATTTTAATAAAGGAATAAAAGATATAGTGCGGTCATAATGATCGATTTTACAGAATTTATCGATAAATAATTAATTAATCGCAGTAAATATAATCAAGTCATATAATTACATCACAGAGAATTATTTTTATTTAATTTATCGTTCTTTCTTACTTCTTATTTCGTTTTCATTCGTACTTTCGCTCATGCATCTCATTCTTTCGCCGACTCTATTTTGTTCTTATTTGTTCGTCAAATGCCATTTAAGCAATTTTTTTCCTTAAATTTTGATACAGATTCATTCAAAGCACTTTTATTACTACTGCGTTTGCAATATTTCATTGCTTTTTCTTATCATTAACACATTCAAGTACTTCCAGTGACTTAAATATATGTATCTACATAGTAAATACAGTCACTGTGCAGATTAATCAAGGTGTTTATTTTCTTTTTTCATAAGATTAAGAAATCATTAAAAGATTTAATATGTAAATGTACGTGTATGTATGAATGTTTGTGTGCATGTAATTTTTTGTTTTCTTTTATTAGGGAACTTGTACGTGCTCCAGACTTTCCATCGGCGCTCACAATGAAAGTCTCTAATTCTGGATCTTAAAGCTACCACGTAATATAAAAAGAAAATTTGTTTTAGACTAGTTTTTAGCAAGAAAAATAATAAGATTGTGATAAATTACTATTTTATTATTTTTAAATGTATTTTGTAACTTCATATTATTTAATTTTAATTAAATTTTAGTTACCTATAAATTTGTATTGTTAAAAATTTATTAAAAGTAACCAAGATTATTATCTTACTTGCAATACCTAAAATGTGTCACAAAAACATACATACAGTTTTTTTAATTTAAAAATCTAAATACAAATGTAATTCATATATCAGGCTTTCTTTAAAATCTTTCTTTCATTATAATTTAAACTCTGTCATTTGTTTAAAAACAGTTCGACACGATAATGTGAAATGTCTTGTAAAATCGATATTATTTATATCTACATGTGCGCAAAATTTTGTAGTTTCACCATTATCTACATTTAATTATTCAACCATTATTTTGTTTACTCTAGTTTATACTGTTATTTATAATGGTTGATTCCTTTGCAAATAAATACGGGGAAAAAATAGTCAATAAATGAAATAATATTCTTAAAGAATAAATCTTTTACTCAACATTTATTAATGCATTCCATTACTTAAAAGGAAGTTCGACTTATTTAAATTTAAATTTCAGACGTTATCTCTTTTGTGTAAAAAGTTAATATTATGAATTATGTGATCTCAGTACGCAGAGAATTTTAATAAAAAGTAATAGCTTATTTATATATCAAGATTCTTTCTTTTCTGATTAGAAAAGTATATCACTCTATACAAATACAAATGGAATTTATATCTTGAAAAATGTCATCGACATTACATAGTTTTTTTTTATTTTATCAATAATGGCAGTCAGTTCGTTGCATATAAAAACAAACGCCTACACGCAATATATAAACACACCATTTCTACTTTTATTTTATTAAAAAGACCTTAAATTTAAAATTGTTTTTAATCTAAGTCTATTAATTTCAATGTCATTTTTTATTATTTATACTACGAAAACTCGAATACAATTTTCTTTTTCAGTCATTTTTCAAAAATCAATCTCACTTGTATTGGTGATATTAATATAAGCTACATTTGTTTTTCTTTCATGACTTACGCTCAGTGTTACTGATTCAATAATCTGAATAAAAGATTTAAAGATGACATTTTTGTTTTATTTGAATGTTCTCGATTACGCGCATTAAAAAAGGCAAAAATGTCAAGGAAAAATACATGTTGCAAGTTCCAGATAATCTTGGCTTTGCTAAAATCTAGTGTGTGTTTTGTGTATCGTGTGTACAACCGTGTTCTCTCTTTCTCACTATTTCTTTTGTCCTTCTCTGCACTCGGAAAACCCAACCTGACATACGTATAAATACAATTAATATGATTTTTCTATATCATACCAAGTCTGCTGTATATTAGTCATACGTATTTATTATATACCGTACACTTACACTCTGCATATATGCTGTTCTCACCTAGAATTATCTCCTTAATATTTTACTCTTCATTACTTAAATCGTAGGTGATCATATGGCGACTGATAATGAAATTTTATCATTTCAAAGAAATGATCATTTCTTTCTTTTACATTGTGACATTTTTGAATATTTTTAAAAATTTTCTTATCTGTTTTTTTAACTATTTAAATTTTTTAAATAAAAACACAGAATTTACTGTCTAAAGAAAACGGATATATTCATAATAAGTGTTACAAGTGCGAAAAATGAAGCGTCAATAAATCCAAAATAATATGAAAATAATCATCATAATTAAAAATAGTATAATAAATTGAAGTTTTATAATGACAAGTCTTTAATTATGTATTGGTCTAAGAAATAATAGAAAAATGGCTAGTCACCATTTACCATAAACCTAAATATTAATGAGCTCCTTCATTTTGTATTATGGTAAGGCGTTATGTTTATTAAGCCTTTATGAATATTCATAATAGTTAAATGTATAGTGCTATTTTCACATATGAAATTTATACTCTAAACTATATATTTAAAATAGCGAATGAATGTAATAATCATGCTTGTTCATGAGTATTAACTATGTGTAAATTCCGGATATACTAATCTAATAGGTGGATTTAGGTGAAACAACATTCAATGATAAATAAAAATAATCGTCTAAAGCAAGGTAAAAACATTCTTTTAATCTTTTTGAACTTGTCAAACAGATAAAATTAGAAAATTTATAACTTGTCGTTGACCTTGTTATTTTATCGTTGACACAATATAAAAATTTTTAGATCGAAAAAAAAATTATTAACTTGTCTAAACAATTAAATTATTTTAAATCATTAAAATAAACTTTTGATAAAAAATTATATTTTTTCCAATGATTAATGGTATTGTAAGGTGAGTTCATAATATTAAAGAACTGAAATTTTTATTTTAATAGCAAATGTAAAATCGCGACTGCTTTGTATAATTTAACGTTGATTTATTCTTCTACAAGTAAGCAATAAAATTCTAATTATATAAACTATAGGATAAAATAATTAAATTTGACAATGTTTAATTTATAATGTTTATCCTATTTTCCATCATAAAAATAGAAATTTACCAATTGCATATAACCGTTGTTTATTTTACATGACTATTAATTGTATATATCATTTTGAATCAAATAGAACTATTTAAGCAAAAAATAAAATATGTTTATAATGAAAAGTGTTCATTTTTTAAAATGTTTAATAACGTTTCTTTTAAAAATAATTTTATATTTTTCAGCTTACAATACTTTGTTATGTTTAAATATTTGAACCAATATAATCCGAGAATTTCCAAAGCTTAATTAAACGAATTATACACTGATACGAGTGAACCCTTTAATCTCGAAATTACATTATTGCCTAACGCAAAAGATAAGACTATTGAACATTATGAGAAATAATATTTATTAGAATACCCAAAAATTAATTACGAAAATACGTGTATATAATTAAATAACATTCAAACATTTAACTCAAATTTTATACTCTTGTTTCGGTTACAAATAGATTAATGCTTCATTAATATTCTTGATGAACAAGCAAGATGTAATGGGGGAGGTAAATTATTAATATGAATAGCAAAAAAATTATTTGGCTGTTGAGAAAAATTTAGAAATTAAAATGAAGTACGAAAATCATTAATGGGCCAGTCGATTTGTTAAGATTAGATAAGATGATGCCAACATAGTATATCGCTATCAACAATTATTCATTTAAGTAAAAGGTTGCTTCTAGATAGAGAATATTAAACTTTCAAAATTAATCAAATACGTATGAAACTATAATTTTCTTATTCATCATTATACTCTTATATTTAGATATTTAAGTGTAGTTAATAAAATGACAAACTGTGTTTTTACAGTGCCGTTTACATGAAAGCGAAGAATTATTTCGGCTGACCTATAAATACTTGAATATATATATATATTCTAACTCCATAATAATGGAATGCTGAACTATCAGTTAAATCATTTATCGGTATATCAGCAACATTTTATGCGAGGTCATCTATATACTTAATACTATGATAAAAAACAATAAAAAAGGAGTAGTTACCTATACCGATGCAAAAATTTATTTATTTTTATTTTGTATTTTTTTTACAATGAGCCTTGAATGAATGAAGCCTTGAAGCAATGAAAAAAAATTAATTCCCATCGTCATTTATTACATAGTGATTGATCAAATAATCGACTTTTTAAAAAGCCAATATATGAGTAAGATGTTAAATGTTAAATATTTTAGAAATAATTTTTTTCTGAAAATAATTATTTTTATGTACTGGTTGATTCTCAAACTTAAAAGGATGCGGGGTCAATATGCGTATGAGATAGTTGTTTCTTTTGATTTCTTAAGTGCCTATGTATGTAAATACGAGATATCTCCTACTCAATATTAAAATTTCACCGAAGCCAATTTCGTATATACATTTAATTTAGCATTCTTATTAGAATATAAATGTGTGCATAAGTTTTGGACTATTAATTTTCTCTACCTATTCAATTAATCAAGTACGATTTTGACTTCAGTATTTTCTAACGTGCCGCAAAAGTTTAATATTATAATTTTGACGTGTATTTCTTATACTCTTATACACAATTTCTTTATAATAATTTTACAATAATTTCAAGTTTTCCTTATCTAAATAGTTCGGATAAAGCTATTGCTCCCAAAAACGTTCTTTTAATTCAATTTACGATCATATAACCTCAGAATAAATAGGTCATGCGTACATCAAATTTACAAAACGCACGTATAAAGATCATAGTAAAACCTAGTAAATTTTGAAATACATGTCGAAGCAATGAATTAATAATGTCTAACGATCAAATATTATATAAATGAAAAAAATACACATGTATACATACATACATATATATATATATATATATATGGTGCGTAAAGCAAACATATACACATACTATTGAACCGATAAAATAAAGAAAAAATATTTTGCTTACGTTGATCTCACTAAATGTTCATTAAACAAAGTACTTACGCTTGGTGATACATATGCGTAATTTACTTTTTTTACAACTTATCTTTATTTTTATTTTCGTATACAAATTGCGCATTTGCCGTTTCTTATTAAACGCTAAAAAAATTTATGATCATCATTCTACAAGTTTTTAATTCTTTTGTTTTCCTAATCTATCTAAATTTTTGAATATATATTGAACTTAAGCCATTAATTAAAATGTCCATTTATCTATTAAAAAAAAAAAAAACAAAAACAAAAAAAAATCAGAATTACAATAATTTGCATATCTGTATAATGGACCTCGTCGGCGAGAAAAAAATGCCGCAAAATTACATAATTCCTTATTAATGATTTGAAAATCATATACAAAGAAAAAATGAAACAAATAGATATTTTTAAATTATAATTTTGAGTGAAAGTGCAAATAGTGCAAAATTTTTTAACTCTATCAGAATATTCATTATCAAACGTGCGCTTTTAAGTTTAGTGTGTAACTTTTCATTGTTTAGACCTTCAACGCTCTTCGCTAATATGAAAACTATGTTTTTTTATTTTTTTTACATGAATGACTATTAAAAAAAAAATACAGATTTAAAAATTAGACATGCTCTTCGGTAACATTAAGATTATAAGTACATGTCTAATTTCACAATCTATTATCGCAAATTAATTTTGATAAATAATAAGCTTTGATAATTTTTTAAAATCTAATGGGAAAAATATTTTAATATTTGTAATTACAAATTTTATGTATAAATAGATCTTGATTATTAATTAATACTTTCATAATTATTAATGGAAAGTTCTAATAATAATATTTTTATCTTTACTTTTAAAATAATGCTTTAATTACATATTTATCTTATTTTTAATGGATTTAAAATATTACTAAATATATTTCTAAATATAATTACGTTTTCAACAACGAAAAATTATAAATTACTAAGAATCAAGATCTATTAAGTTTTATAGTAAAAAAACGAATATTAAATAGATTGATAAAATTATCAAAATTTTCCCGAAATATAATTTTCTTGGCTATACAATAAAAATTAAAATTTTATAGTAATGATGAAAAAAATGTAATAATATGAGCAAGTCTGATTTTTTGCAATATACGGGACAAATAAAAATGCTATTCCTATTTATTGAACATTTTTTAACAATAATTTTTCGAACACTTATTTCATCAGATTCAGGGACGTTTTTTGATGAATCTATTTTTCTCATATAATAACTGTAATATGTAAATAAAAATCTAATAAAAATCCAAAAAGATGAAATGAATCACCGCTTATTTTTGTTTTTTTTTTAAGTTCGTCATGTTATAATTTTTTCGGTCTTTAGATTATGCACTATATGCATACTATTATCTGTATTTTCGTATTTATTTTTGCCTCTATCTAATCGCAACTAATATAACTATACTCAGGTAAATTTGCGTCAATTATCATTCCCATCCATTTTACAATCGTGTCAGCACGTTTTTTTGTCTCATATTTGTAGCGGCAACAATTCCTATATATCTAGAGCATTATTGTAAATTATTTTTATCTTATAAATGTATTTTTTATCCTTCATTGAATATTAAAGTCGCAGGTATGCGTATCTTCAGCAACGACTTAAACTTAGTCCTGTAGGTATTTATTATCAATAAAAACATACACGCTAGAATAAACTACAAGCTGAATTTTATGTGTGAGTGTATTTTACTTAAATTTTTTCTTAATTGACTTTCTTTTTTATAGAAGTTTAATGAAAACTTATCGAGATGCAATTCTTTTTTATATCTTCAAAATAAAAATTTAGTAACGTATTTTTGACTTGATGTTCAAAAATTTTATAAGAATTAGATGATTTATGAGTCGCATAACTAAGTAATCATTACAGCACTTAAAAATAATAAAATGTTGAAAGATTGGATAAATTAATTTAAATGAAATAAATTTAATAGAACACAAGCAAATGTTTTTTTCACACACTAAACTATTTCTCCTCACCATCCTCTCTTGTTTTTTTAGTTTTATGTTCTTACAACGCTCTCGTTTTAATATCTTCTTCCACTCAATCTTCCTCTAACCCCTACTCCAGTATTCTTTATATCATTACATTTATATTTTTGAATTAGTCGATCACGCTGTTCAGCAAAACTATTCAAGGAACAAGGGTACGGTACTCCATTATTTGGCACAGATTATACATTATTCTTCCGCTGCTTTATAATTTGAAAAAATAAGAAAAAGGTATCATACAGGTTTGTTATTTAAGCATAAAAAAGTAATAACATTTACATTTACATCTATCAATTCTTTTTAATGAATTGAAAAGAATGTGTCAAAAACATATCAACTGTTTCTCTTTTTTTATTGGGTTGAGTTTTACTAATTCTTATGTTTCATTACTACATTAGTTCTTTCTCTTCTGTCTATCTGTCTCACTTGAAAGATTATTATTTTTAATGTGTAATCGATTACTTTAATAATATAATAATGAAACATATGCGCATGTATATAAGCGATTTCATATTTATAAATATAAGTGTACGCGTATAAACTTATTTGAATACATAGTTTCATACAAGTATATTATTCTATAGTAATATACTAGCATTATCGTGGTGATATTATTTAAATATTTCCAACCTAAGTCTAATTACACAGACATTTCTCTAATTTTTTTTCACTCTTTTTTATCTCTTTTTCTCATTTTTCTTATCCTCAATACTTTCTACCTTTCATCAATATGTAATTTTAGCATAATATAAAAAAAGAAGTAAAATCCAGATATATTTACACAGTACAGCAGAAGAAAAAGTGACTGAAAAAAAGTAAAAAATGCATGAAAAAAATTATTACGCGGTTGTGACGCTTTATTCTTAGTCTATATAAATTTTATCAGTTTCTTTACTTTATTAAATGCACCATTCAGAATATCAAAATCTTATTTATATTTATATTAGGATAATGAAATTAATTGATATTAATCAACAATCGACATTTTTGTAGCTAAGGATATATTATTAAAAATACGCAATTAAAAATTAATAGCTCATTCTTAATTGTATATAATTTGTAAAACATATATTTGTAAATTCTATAATAAAAATACTTCGTTTGAATTCAATTTGAATACAATGAGATGTAAAATATAAACTTACTATTTTTGTAATTTGTATTTTAAAATATAGAGACAGCATGTATAAATTGAATTCAAATAGTTATTTTTTTATTATTATTATTATATTCCTTAAATAAATATTCTTTACATCCTTAAGCTAAATTTATAGTAACTGGTTCTTTTCTAAAAATAGAATTATGAAATATTTTTTTATTATAAAATTCGGTATAAAATTTTGGATCATTGACAATCCAATTATCTGCCTTATCAACACATTATATAAAATAGCATACTGAATTTTAGAGTCACTTATTTGTCAGTAGTTTTGATAATTAAAACATGTTGAAATATATATATATTTAGAAATCTTTGTAAATATTCTTTTAGTTTAAATAATCAAATATCTGGATGATTTGAAGATTCTTATTGTCGACTGAGCTAACTAAAAAAACTTATTCTTTAAGAACAAAATTTTATATTGTACTTTTTAAGAAAAGGGTACATAGTAAATACTTACGTAATATAAATATATTATCTATCAAATTGATAATTATGACAATCAAAATAAATAATGCATAAATTGATAAGTATTTTACCATTAATTGGATTAAAAAATTTTCAATTGTTGAAGTATCTTTCAGATTATAAAAATACGTTCATTGATCTTATTGTTCTAAAAATATGCATAAATGTTTTGAATTGATTTGTTATTAGTTATTGTTAATACATTTTAAAATTGAAATTTATCAAATTGTACTTTCTTATTATAAATGCGATATTTTACGGAACTATTGTTATTTTCAAATTAAATCAATAATAATTTTTATAATTCGCAAATTATTAACTTTTTTTTATATTTATTTTAATGTAGATACAACACTTTGAAAATGTTGAAATTATATAAATCTTAAAGTTTAAAATACTTAAAGTTTACATACATTTGCATAATGTAGTATCGCTGGATCTTGATTACAATAAGTAGATATAACTTTAAAATACAAAAGTTTTTTGATTAAATATAGACAGTTTGGCATAAATTCAGATAGATTCTGAAAATGTTTTCTTAGGGATTATCGTAAACTGAGAAATTCAATTGAAAGCATCCATAATCTTACATTTAATATACATAATATTAAAAAAAGCTTATAAGTATCGATAAGGCAAGAGAATTTTATTGAATTTTATATGAGTGCCTCATAAATGGATTAAAAATAGAATAACAAAAAAGAACCATTTGTCACGTCGATAGCTGATTATGATTTTGATTTAATGAAGAATATGGAAGAGGTTTTAAATAAATCAAAAGTGAGATCTGAGAAAGACTTGTCGCGTCGAATCTATTTCCGGTGTCGCATAAGAATAAGCCGTGTATGAAAATATGGAGGATAAGAAGGAAGAATGAGAAATGTAATATTTATAGAGGGGCAATGGTGATGAGAAGCACGACGACGACGACGACGACGACGACGACGACGACGACGACGATGACGACGACAATGACGACACCGACGACGATGACGACGACAATGACGACACCGACGACGATTCACACGATTTCGGATAACAACCCGAAAAAGCTATTGTAGCTTAGTTCGTGAGGCGAAGGATCACGAATGCTTAACAACAATTACGCCCGGACGCTGTTGTGCTTGCTGCGTTGAAGACTGTGACCCCGTAGGTGATGGCTGCTGCGTTGTGTGGAACTGGAGAAAATTGTTAACCTCCGCGTGGAGGAGTCGTTGCTTGGTGCTAGGGTTAGTAGTCTGTCTTGGCTTGTTCGTCAAAGCGAGAGGTACATCCTGGGCGGGTTCATCACTGAAAAGATGGTCACCCTCGAGATGACGAATTGCTTCAACTATCGTCTCGAGATTTTGCCGAGAAGTATTCGCTAGATAGAGACGAGCCTGCGGCGTTCCATCATCCAACGAATTTGAAGGTGAAGGCAGCCTACGACATTTCAAAATCAAATTAGTAATTATCTTTTTTTTTATCGCAGAAGCATCGACGGTTTAAATTGAGACCACTGTATTGGAATTCTTAAATCCCATTGCTTTGTCAACTCGTCCTTTTCAGAATGAAACAAAAACAAAAACTTTCAAATCCACTTACCATTATATTCATTCAATATTATATTAATCTTATAACATGCTATATTATATTATTCTCGTAGTATAAATATCACACGTTAGTTTTTTTATTTTTAATATTAATGCATATCTAAATTAGCTCAAGGATAATAATTTAAAAATACATTATTTTTCTTTGGAATTAATAATTATTAAATAGCGTTAAACTAGAAATAAAAATAAATATCATTTACGTAATAAACAGAAATTCTTTTTTAAAAAATTTGAGTCTTATTTCATATTTAGTCGTAATTATATTAATAAAACAGAAAATTCTTTTCATCTTCTTATTTTTCAATTATAACTTATTGTTTGTGTTACACATTACTAAATTTATTTATAATCTAATAAGTTAATTACAATTATTTAATTGGTAATTGTAAACATTTAAAATATAACGTGCTTTTATTACTATAATAACAAATGAATAATTTCCTCGAAAAATCAATAATTTTTCAACTACTCTAATAATTTTTAAAATTTTAAGTAAAAAAAATAATAATTTTTAAACTTAGGAACCTATTGCCTATTAAAATAAAAAATCCAAAAAGGAAACATACCTCTCAACCTCGACCTTGGGTTCAGCCTTTATTGCAGCCTCGAGGACACTAGGTAGCCTTTGCTGACTAATATCCTGATCTGGAGAAAAGGATCTCGTTGGACTGTTGGTAATAAATTGATTGGAGGGCGATGCCTTGAATTCTGTGGTGCCGCTGAGAACTGGTAGACTTGTCGCATACGCAACGGTACTTGGAGTAAACGAGCTGGAGTTCGCTTGCTCATCGAGATTCGTGGCGAAGACCTGGACGCCATTAAAACCAACAATTTTTGGACTGCTGGGCCTCGAGTCTATTAGAAGCTCTGTAACGTCTTTAGATTCATCTGCACCGATGGCCGAGCCACCCGAGACAATTATTTCGCAACCAGGTTGAGGCGAGAGGGGAGGTGTATTCGAGTCCGCGTTACTTGTCTCCACGGTCTGGGTCGATCCGACACTTGGTACCGAGACCACTGAAACCACCTGGAGACCGGACATACCGTCCTCAATATCCTGTGGCAGAATACTGCCTGAAGTCTCGATAATCTGTAGTAGCAATCCACGAATTTATCTTTTTTTTCTTTATGTTATTAATATCACAAGAAAATACTTATAAAGTGTTCAGAATTATACCAGGATGTTTAGTGATAAATAATAAATGTCATAATTATAACAGAAAATTGTAATAAAATTAATATCTCGTATTGCAAAATATTCTTATATAATCAATTAATAATTTATTAAATCATGTAGATATGTAAATTCTCATTTACATATTTTTTTGTTGTTAAATGTAATAACGGTAAATTTTACTTAATTTCTACGGTAAATAAATTTAAGTAGATTAAAAATATTTGCTAAGTCGTGTAAAAGCACAATAAGATGAATGCAAACATAAAAATATATTTGAATGTAAAGTAAGTGTATCGTAAACTAGTTTATTGGCCAGGGGAACAAGAAATAGAAGGTTCGCCAAGAAAAGTTCTAACATACTTCGTGAGGCTGATAGGTAATTAGTTGCTCCTCGCGGAATCGCTCAGGAAACAGTTGACTCTGCATTGACCTTATCTGCTTCTCAAGGTGCGATCTCGCCAGTCGTTCTCGTTCTAGCTGACGTTTGAGCTCAGCAACTTCGCCACTAACGACCGAAGCATGTCCGTCGGCCGAGACTGTAATTACCGAAAGTGGCTCCGGGGACATACTGCCAAGACCTTCGTCTCCACTCTCGCTTACATGTACCGGCAGATTCACCACAACACCTGCAATTACAATCACAATATGTGGGCAACAATATCCCTGAGTTTGATTAACTACTGAAATGTACCGAGCTTTTATTTCATGTGCACTCGGATTGTTATTATATGAAATACTATTTTTTTAGGCAATTATTTTTAATTATTTTTTCATTAAATGTTTTTATATACACCGACAATCAAACACGTAAATTCTAATTTAGCCACTTTTTATAACTATAGTATATTAGGTAACCACTGTATTTGGATATCTATACTGATATCTATATTGAAGCCTACATCAATTTTTTATGTGTTGAAGTTGTTTTAGATAAGGCAGATATGGAAACAAAACTTAACTACTTTAAAATTTATTTAAATTTCAAATATATCTTTAACGGTATATTCTAAAATTCTAATAAAAAAAACTATATACATATAAAATATTTTACAATTAGCGAGCGAACTTATTGTACATATCCCCCTCATGATAAGTAATATTTTTTACCATAAGTACATGGAAAGTCAATAAAAATAAAATAAGTATAAAGTACTCGAACGAAAAATAATTAAAATAGACATGAATATTTTTGTGATGTACTGAAAAACTATTGCTCAAATTGAAATGTATCCTTCCTTGAACTAAGAAATAAAATCTTGCTAATACTCTAAGCAATGAAAATGCATAAAAATTAATAAGTAAAATAGCTTCTCACCTACAATCACAAAACGTATTTCTCAGAAAAGGATTCGTGAAGTATAAAATAATTTACTTAATATTTTTTTATCAAGAAGATTATGAATTTAAAAAAAAATTAAAATTAGAAAAGAGGAAATTTAACTTTGACGCGCGCCGCAGCTTGGCGGGACGCGCGCTTCTACTCTGACGCCACGCGCGTCCCAAAATACCCCTTCCCTTCCTTCCACCCACCCGATGCGATGCCGACGCTCAAGGGCCGGATTGTCCGGCCCTGGGTTTTCCCCGGGACTCGGCGTCCCGAAGCATCGTGCCACCTGAAGACGGCGTGGGCGGCAGTGAGAAGAAAAGCGCTCTCCACGTCGGATCCAGCGTAAGCCAGAGACGCGTCCCCGTACCCGTTCTTCCCGCGCGGTCCCCACGACATCGTCCGGCCTGAAATCCCACCCGGGGTCACCTCCACAGGGAAAGAGAGTGTCCAAGAAAGGATACTCGACCTCCGGTCTCCTACACAGGAAGCACGACCCGGACAGCCGCCGCAGCAGCGCGAGGACGCGCGCGCAACATTCTCTGACGCCGCGACGCTCCCGGCCGGGAAGAGAAATTGTCGGCCAAATATAGCTGTACCATTCAAATAAAAAGCAAATTATAATGAATGCAAAGGAAGAAAAGCCGAACAGTGTAATTATTTCTTGACCCTACAAAATCGCGAGAAAAACGAGAGAGCCGTGCTCTACATCAACTTTATTTTTTTAAAAATACATTTTAATTAAGATGTCTTTGAAAATGTTTTTACCTTACAGAATTATATTGTATTCTTATATATCAGGATACTCCTATGTAAACTATATATTTATACTTACACAAATTTTACTATTTTTAATTCAACAATATCATAATAATTAACTTGTATAGTTTAGTCATTTGTGTATTATACAGAGAAAAATTGAAAAAAAAAATAAATTAAATGAATTTATTTAAATTAAACGGAAATTCCCAGAACTGATCCCAGAAGGCTGTACAAAACTGATTCCACATGTTATATACGAAGAGAAATTTATCAAAATAATTAAAAAGATTAGAAAACTGATTAATTTGCCTTTTTTATCTATTAAATATCATTAATCCTTTGTTTGAGCAAGTTTACATACCATAATGAACTAAAAGAGTATATACGAGAATTAAAAACAAAGTAGAAGACTTGGTAATAATAAAAATAAATCGAATTATTTAAATTAAAAGCATTAAAATTAAAGAGAAAATTTTCATTAGCGATTATTCACTTATTTACGAATAAGTCTTTATTAATAGGTGTTCTATATTAACGTTACTTAAAACATCACAGAAAATTTTGTATACCTTAAAAAATATATACATAAAATCTTTTTATAAATATTAGTGCAAGATATATTTATTATACTTTAATTATATTCTTTTTTTAAAATGTATGATTATTAATTAAATAAAATTAAAATTAAATCATTTGTTTTATAATAAAATTTATTTGATGAAAAAATAAAAAACCTTGACTCTCTCCTTTTCGTTTTTTAGTCGGTACATCCCCTCCTTCATGTTGATCTACCAATCTTTTTAATTGCAGATTTTGTGATAATAATTGAGTTTTCTGTTGTTCAAGTTGATATATATACTCTGCAGTCTGTTGTAATATTGCCGCCTGCAAAAAATTATTGAGTTAAAATTTAGTATTAAAAATATGAAGTAAAAAATGTTTTGATTAATTTTCAGTTTGTATTTAGATATTTTATTATATTTATAATATAAAATTTTTTTATTATATTTACATTAATTAATTACGCTTAATATATCAGAAAGTGAATTAATTTCTAAAATAAAATTCTAAAGGCGCTTATTTTTTAATATAATGTTTTTTTCAAATAATATACTATTATTTTTCATGAAATATTGAGAAAGAGAGTGAGAATGCTGAAGAGATCTTACATAAACAATGAATTAAATATCTTACTGTGTAAAAAAAAATTGATATTGTATTAATAATCACTTAAAAAAAAAAGAAGAAAAAATCTAGGTTGTCCATTCGCAAGTCCGCTCAATTTTTTTATACATAAATTGAATTATTAAGTATTTGTATAATGTCGCAGAAATCTTAACGAAACTTATGTTTACGTTTAATAAAAGAATATTAACGAATGCATGACTTAGCAGTAGCTTGACCATTGCTAGCGCGAGAGTATAATAAAACGAATTAATAAATAAAACCTGGTCATAGAAATATGTAAAATATATAATCATGTAAGTAAATGTACACTACTTAGTTAGAGATGCTAAAAAGATTTGAACGAATATAAAATCTGCATTTATTATTACTAAAAAAAAATTAGATTCATTGTTAATCAATAAAAGATATTAATAAAGTCAATAAAGATGGCTAAGCAAAGTAAGTCAAATAATTTGTATGAAATAAAAATAATATTATTACATTATATTGCTTATATCTTGGAAAATTGTATATAGAGGCAAAGCACAGCGATAGTCAAAACGAAATCATGTTTTGTAGAATATACAAGCTTTGCTTTTCACAATCACTAAATTGTCTACGTTTATACAAAAATTTTCTCATAAGTACAAGCACCTTTATATTTCCATTCGTATTTTTCTTTTACTGTATCTTCATCCACTAATCACGTATTCCATAGTACACGCACGAATACACACACCGAATATATTTTCCTGTTACTTGTATATGGCTATTTATTCTATATTTCGTGCTTGAAATGCATTTAACAACGAAAATGTGTTACTATAAACATCGCAATGTCGTGAGCCTTATTAAGAATAATCGGGCTGTTATGTAATATATTCAGTTAATATTCATAACTAGTATATTCTTTCATTTTTTATTCTAACTTTCTAAATTTAATTTTATAATATACTAATATTTAATAAACTCTGTATAATTAAATTGTACATTCACATATGAATAGTTATTCACATAATTATTATTTAGAATCAAATCAATTGAATAATTCTAGATGCTTAATTTTTTAACAGTTTTAATTATTTTATAATGTTGTTTACTTTTAAACATTTTCAAACATTTCACTTTTTTACAGATATCTTTTAAGTAACCCAAAATTAAAATTTCAAATTAAAATAACAAATAGTTATAATGTGACAGTTTAAAATTAAAAAATGATATATATTAATTCATTAAGTGTAAAAACTGCGGCATATAAACAAATTTTAATACGCTTTTCAAAATTACAATATATAAAAAAATCATATGTCTACTATGTAATTTCGAATCGCAAGTGAATAATATAGTACAATAAGCTTATTTCTAATTTAAAATAGTCTCACTAATTTTAAATTTCAAATGAAACTTCTTTTTTCATATTGTTTAAATTTTATAGAAATATATATTTTTTATGTTTACTTGATTTATAAATATAAGCAATATTTTATTTTCTTTTTGTACATTTCGAAAATACTTTAAAAATACTTTTTTTTGCATTAATATGACTCATATTATTTCGTCTTTATTAAAAAAATATTTCTATACATAAAAAAGCTCTACTTTTTTATTTACAAACACCAATTATTCTGTGTATGTAAAATTATTAAATTTTTGTAATATATTTTTAGAAACTTATAAGTTGTTTTATATATACTATTTAATATTCCAGCTGCTCGATATATTAATAATTATATGTCAAATATATAGTTTTAACAGCTCTAATATAAAATTGTTTTATAAAATTTAATTTATTTCAAAATTTTACAAAACATAATAAAAATGGATGGAAATCGTTTAAAATGATTTATACATTAATCAAAATAGTTTCATTTTAACAGAGGTAATTATTAGTGAAGTATAATTGAAATATAATTGAAGTATAAAAGAGTGAAATATAATTATTAAATTATTAAGAAATTATTAAAATTTTTTAAAAAGAGATACTTGTATTTTTTACTACTTATTAGTACATTATTACTTACACACACATTAGATATACTATTATATATTAGATAATATAAATACAATAACTCAAAAGAATTATTAAGTATTGCTATTGAATGGTCTAAAGTGAATGGACAACAAATTACTTAGAGAATGATATTAAAAAAATATGTGTATATGTAAGCATGCTCTGAAACTGAGTAAATAAAGCTATTAAATATCAGAAATTTACTTTTAAAATAAAAAATAATGTGTGAATGAATCAAAATTAAAGAGACATTAAGTAAAATAGGAAGAGTAAAAAAGAAGAAAAATAGCAATATCGAAATCGTGTTTTTTATTATTAGATAGGGATCGAAAAACTTAAAATACCTTTAAAATATTAAAAACTAAATAAAAGGAATGCACAATAAAAAAAAGTTTAACAATATGAAGGTAAGTTTGAACGGAAACTTCCATTTATAAGTATGACTTAACAAAGGGGGTGCTTAGAAATAAGCAATCCCAGCTGACAGACAATGGCGCGGGAGCAATTAAAGAATAAAGAAACTATATTGTATATTGTATATTGTAAATGATATGCAAGAAGAATAAAGAAAAGGTCCGCATGAGTATGAACGAACTGAAATATTTTAAAGATTCAAGATACTGAAAATAATTCGCTTTCTTGCTCTGCTGTATCTTGGTACCATTAGTACTGACTTCAGTGATTGGGAAGTTGATAATACGCATATCGAAAAGAATCCACGCTGAAATAAATGAAAGCAACTTGTATTAACTAGGGCACAGACAGAGTCAGAATATTTTTTATTAACTAGCTGTAACCTCTCCCACTCTCCTTCTCTGAATGGATAAAAGTGTAAAAATCTGATTTCGCTCCGTATTTCGATCCTTTTAATCCTTCCTTTTAAAAGACTTTCCCCCCTCCCCATATAGAGAATAGATATACACAAAACAAATATACACAGCCCGAGTTACCTTTAGATTATAAATTTTTTTTTTTTTAGTTTAATCTTTTTACAGATGTTGTTTCAGTTTTTTACCATAGCATATTTCTAATTGTCCGAATGAATAAATTTCTTTATTTCTTAACAATTTCACTTCTGACGTTTCTTTTTCGATCAAGAAAAGGAAGACATGCGGAATGCAGATGTCTGCAATTAAACACTCCGTTCTTGCCTTTTTCCCATTGAAAAATACGCTTTCCCGAAAACGAATTCTCCAGAAAAGAGGATCATTGAACAACCAATATACTCCTTAACCATGTGTCATTTTTTTCTTAGCCCGTGCGGCTCTTGCCAGGTAAACATCCCCGCTTGTCGCAGAAACTACACACCATTGTACAGTTATATTATGTGAGAAACACATATTCATTATTCTTTTTTTCTATATTTATGTTCCTTTTCTGAACTAACCAATACTATATTTTACTCGATCAGGCGATTAAATTAAAATATTTTTATTACGTTGGTAGATTTCAATATTTTTCACGGGCTCGGAGCACTTCATCTATAATCTCTATAAACTAAAGTAAAAAACTAGATTTTAATATCCGTAGAATTATTATTACTTCATTCATAATATTACCAGTACAACGCGATATCTGATGCGTTAAACGTACACAACGGCGCTGAAAAAATTATTCCAACCTTAATAGTTCTTTTGGGGACTATGTAAGACTAGAAAAAAATATATTATTTATTAAGAACTAATCTATGAATAATCCTACGAATATATATTTCGATATCTTAAATTCAATTTATTTTTATATTAATTTTTTATTCAATATTATTCAAAAAATACAAAAAAAACTGCAAATAGCAATTATTACTTATATTGTATAAGCATTGTT
The DNA here is from genome assembly GCA_018883505.1 of Ceratosolen fusciceps. Lineage (NCBI taxonomy): Eukaryota > Metazoa > Arthropoda > Insecta > Hymenoptera > Agaonidae > Ceratosolen > Ceratosolen fusciceps. Next base: position 6,540,055 of record RCIC01000012.1, on the reverse strand, counting down.
TTACTTAATACATGGAAATTTATATATATATGTACATAATCGGTATCTGCATGTTTTTCATTCAAAGTAAATTCATAATACATTTTTAACATTTTCGTCATATATAAATTACTTCAATATTGTATATTGAATAGATGAAGTTTATGTCAATAACAAGTGGTATGTTTTAGATTCTATGAAACTCAATAACTAATTTAATTTTAATAACATATCATTAAGTTCTCCTATTTAAGTTTTTCTCGTTGTATAGATTAAAAAAGGAATTGTTATTATGAATTACTACAGACCATAAGTGAATTATTTAGAAAAAAAGTAAGTTGTAAAATTCATCAGATATGTGCTTTGAAAAAAATAATAATTATCTGTACTTTTTTTCAAATTTATTTTATTAAAATAGCTACGTATATATTCGTAAAAATTTGTATTGACAGCAACTGGCTCATTCAAACCAAAAATCCACATCCAGTATTTGACTATTTTGTTAATTATATACATAAATATAGAAATGTAACAGAATAGTGAAAAAATTCCTCAGTAGATAGAACTACTGTTTAACATAAAACTACAAAATACGACTTATCTGCGTAAATCTTTTTTATAAGCCTTTATCCTTCCGTTTTCGATCATTTATATTGACGTCATAATAATGTATTTTCTTTATTCGTAAAATATATTTTTTAATTATCTATAAATCCTGATTCAATTTATTTGATTTTGGTTTTTATATTCTGTATGAATCAATTAAATTAGGACCAGTCTCTTCTCCTTCATTTTGATAGCTTTCTTTACTTGATTGACTAATTTTTTTTTTATATATCACTCATCGTTTTGTTTTATTTTTTGTATTTATCCTTGTATTTTTCCTCTGCATTCGATTATTTCCCTTTTTGTCCTTCATACTTCTTTTTTTTTTCATTATTTTAAAGGAAGAGTTTCTTGAGATTACTGCGAATTTGAAGTCTCATTCTTGTCAACGAAATCAAATTGTAATTTTTTATTAAAGTCAGAATTCCAGAGACCAGACTGCAGAGAAAGAGCGAGCAAACTTATAAATACAGAGAAATTAAGAAATAAAAAGAAATAGGGTATGCGGACAAAATTCATTCAACAATGACATTATAAATTTGTTCAGTTATTTATATGTAGTAGTATTTCGATTGATTTTATTGTAATAAATAATAAAAATACATTTATTATGAAGTAAAAGATTTTATTATTAAAATTATTTTAATCTTATTACTAATTATACATCTTAATTAATTATAATAAGTATAAATAATTTAATAATATTATTTATTTATATGATATCAAATATTTTTTATTTAACTCGTATAGAGGCTATATATAATACGTATAAATGTAAATAGTTAATTGTAGATAATATATATTATACTTAGTAACAGGCTATTCAGATATCTGAAACGGATAATAATTTAATAAAAATGACGATGATGATGATGATAACATTTGTTACACGTTCAATTCATGTAAATTTACGGGATTGGTATTAAAGCTTGAAAGGAAAAAGAGAGAAAAACTGATAATAATGATGTTAGCGAAAGCTCGGAACGAGATAGGCGAATGAAAAAAAATAATAAATAAATAAAATGATGATTGCATTAGCTTTGCGGGGAGGACGTCCGCTTAACGAAAGCCTACAAAGCTGTGTATCCAGATACGAATGAAATGAATTTATAAAGAAACGCATCAGTGACATTTTTCTTTCCGAAAAGCACGCTATTCGAAGGCATTCTTTCCGATGTAGAAAAAAATAAGGACTGACTGATTGTATTTATGTAAGGTGTGAGAACGAGAAATTTCGTAAAAAACGATTAACGAGGATTAGAGTAAGAAGAGCTAAGACAATGACGTCACCAATACGTGATGTATGATATGTTTACAATGTTCTCGTTCCCACGACATTAGGCCTGCACGTAAGAGTCAAAATTGTTCTTAAGCCACGACTTGAATTGCCAAAAATTTAATAATATTTAATAATAGGCCTCGGGTCGTCGTACCTATGCAAGGCGACTTTACGAACTCCGAGGTATTATTCGACCTGACTTCAAGAGTGACGGGACGTGCAGAATAAAACTTTTCAAGCTAAAAGAAGTATTTATTTAATTCCCTCCTACGCCTATACACTTGCTTCAAACATCGACTACAATATCTAACAGAAAATATAATTAATACCAACAATTCTTTTCACATTTTTGTATTTCTATTCAAAATCTATCTCCTTTGATTTATATATAAAAACGTTTACTTTTGATTGCATCAAAAGTTGTCAAGAGTTTCAATTTATTGTAAACGAGGTAGACTTTCCGGATGGAGCTCATTCGTCTTCAACATTTTTTAAAGGCTACATATATCAACATCTATATTAAATTAAGATTTAAAATTATTTTCAATATGAGTAATCAACATGAGAGAAAAATAGTAAGATACATTATAAAGAGCTAAAGCATTTCGAAATCAGAAGAAAGACTGATACCAAGCAGAGAATATCCTTTTATTCCCTTCATATATGTAATAAAACACCGATTCATTACTCAATTGGATAAGATTACTTCGTTTTCACCACAAACTACAGACGCTCGTTAACGTTTCTCATGTGCCAGATTGTGATGGGTTAATATTCCTGCTTTATCATACATTGAAAATATAGTTTACCGCAGTCTTCAATAAAGAGATTTTATCATAAAAATATATGTTTACAGACCAAATCTCGAAATAAGTTAAATTTACATTAAAATGTGCATAATTAATATGATAACGCACAAAATTTTATCATTAAATAATATTAACGATGGCTATCGATACGGAAATTTCAAATCCGTAGTCACGTCCGCTCATGGATTAATTCTTGCTTAATATCATCTGAGTAAGGCTGAAAGAACAAGGTCGGCGAGAGCAAAAGAATAAAAATCTAATTAAAATTAATGTTTGAAAAGGAGATAATATAAGGAATTCTAAAAGCGAAAAGCTGTTAATCGAAAGAAGCAGTCAAGCGTATTCTTTTTTTTTTATAATTCTTTCTCAAAAATTTTCTGTTCTCTTTATTTTCTAATTTATTATAATTGAACGAAATAAAATGATATTCTATTACTTTATTTTAATTTAATAATAATAATATTTTTTTACAAGTTAAAATGTTTAAATTTAATTTACTTTAATTCGACACCTTTAGCATTCATAGGCTACATTAGTTTACGCTTGACTCTTTAAGTGTTTATAGTATAGAAGATAAAACTCTTTGTTTTTTATTGTGTTTAAAATTAAGATGAATTTTTTTATTATTATCCGCCTCGAGGCGTAAAAACACCTCCTTTGATGGAAAGGAGGAAATAAGTCAATTACACACACAATTTATAATACATAGATAAATTATTCTAATCCATTCAGTGGCTATGTCACTCATCAGAGTGACCCCGGGGTCCACCCTGTTAATTGTCTCGAAGGAACAATTGGCGTTTTTTCTTTATTTATTTTTGCACGGGCTTTCAGATTATGGGGCTATCCGAAATCGCACAGAGCGGAAATTCTCCATTTTTTCCTTAAATCTTTATCTTTATACATTATATTAACGGTCTCTAACAATACTGATGCAAAATGAGATCCAATAAAGCCTTATTTTTAAAACTGAAGTTCTTGTTTAGGGGTTATCTAACTTTTTAAACTCATTCGTTATGTAATAAAATCTTTGTGTTCATATTAAAGGAAAATATTATAAGAATTCTAGAAATTTTAAATTTTAGAATAAAACTCTATCGTAAGACGATATTTGTTACATTTGATAACATCTATTCACCTGAGTGTGTGCGTAGAGCAAAAATTTTAGAAAAATCGTTTAATGAAAACTACCTCTAATCCATTCACTTAATGACGCATAGAAAATTCTAGCTGACGTGTGATCTTTACTTTCTTCATCAATTTACGCAGAGATAGTCGGGTTACAAAATACGTGGTTAAATATATCTATGCGGGAATTGTCGGAGCGGAGATACGTGAGACGAAAGTAAAAGGTAGTCATACTTTGAATGATGGACTTTTCAATATATTATTAATTATTAATTATTAATTATTAATTATTAATTATTAATTATTAATTATTAATTATTAATTATTAATTATTAATTATTAATTATTATTATTAGTTCTTAACTATCTTTAAATAGTTAAATAAAAATATTTTAATAAATTTATAAGTTTATAGTTTGAAAAATGGTAATAACTCTCAAATATATAAATGTTAAAAGATTCCTTTAATTTTTGTTGTTGTGTAGACTTTGATATAAATAATATCTATAAAACGTTTGACTAGAATTTTATTTATCGAATTGAAATGTAGACTTAAATATTCATTGTATCTAGTGTGATCAATTTGACAAAATATATTTTTTAATACCGCAATTCTATTTTTACAGCAGATTTAACGAAACTCTAATAAATACCAATGTTAATAAACTCTATCATTAATATTAATATCTTCATGCGGAAAAAGCGTCATAATAACTCGTACGATATAATAGCTAAAAACGGAAAAATGTATATACATATATATATACGTATATTCCGAGCAGCTAGGTATTTTTCTGTAATATAATCACAATGATGATTCCGACAGTTATACGTCAGATTGAACTTTGCCAAGCTTATTTATTATTCAGCATTTTCGTTTAATATTTTACCTCAGTCTACCAGTTTCAAAAGATATATAATATTTAATTACTATTTGAAATCATTTATAAATATTTTACTTTTAAAACATGAAAATTTATAACTTCTCATGAAAATTCTACATACAAAAATTGTAATAAAGATAAACTTTATAAACAAAGCATTAGTTTATAAGAGATTTTTCTATCAACAATTATTTTCAGTAGATTATTTAATTTATAATACGAAATAAAGATTTTTTTGTGAATAAATAATTAAGAATTATTATGCTTTATTGATTGCTTAAAATTAAATTCTCGGAATTAAATTCGATAATCAAAGATCATTAATAATTAAAAGCAAAAGTATCCTTAATGATGAAACCATTACTAACCGATACTGTCTTGTTCCTCATGCTTTTTGTACCTTCTATAACGTATTTTAAAAAAAAGATATAGTCGATACTCTGTATAGCTGGATTTTTGAATACGCAAGGAAATAGCTTTAACTTCAAATCATCTTAAATCTTGTGTATATGAGCTATTTTTATTCTGTGACAATAAATCAGTCTCGCATTGATGTACCGCGGCATCTTCGGCGTATATTTTATGTTTCTTTAATTTACTTTTTATAGATTTAGATTTAAGAATACTTTATCTCTTAATAAATATATTCATATATATTTATTAAATCTTAGCAAAATAAGTTTTTTAAGATACCTGGATTGCTAGCTTAGCAACAAAAATTTGAAAATAAAACGAACTTCTTAAAAGTATTTAATAATAAATAAATTTATACAATAAAATATTTAATCAAATCATTCAATACACTTATAAATAATTATTAACTTATATAAATAATTTATTAACATTTTGACAAATGCATATTGAATAATTAGAATCATGTACACAAAATATAAAACTCTCACGAAAATGTTTTTAAATTTATTTACAAATTTTTTATAGAAAATCTTATGATATAATAAATTAAACGTTAAATAAAACTATGAAATTATATTATTATATATTTGTATAAAAAAACAATTTAATTTAAAAAATATAAAAAATGTTTCTAATAGTGAGTCACATTTTAATGGATCGATGATTCATTTTAAAATGAAACAGTTTTTATAAATAATACCATCCATATTTCAAACATCTGTATAGTATCAATATTAATTCTACAAATGACGCGTATAGATATCCTGATATGCTTAACTGGAAAACGCCAATAAATAGTGATAAGAGAGAGAGAGAGAGAGAGAGAGAGAGAGAGAGAGAGAAAATATTTATTAAAATATGAAAAAGAAACATTGATGATTAGATAATTTACATATTCTATCTTACCAGACACTTGGAAAAAAATTTATAAATTTTATTTTTTGTAAATTTAACTATATAATATTAGCTACTTAATTAATAAATAACTTGAACTATTAGAAATAAGTAAAAAATTTTATTAGCATGTATTTATATTAATCTAACAATAACTTATCGAATAAGGAAATATTTATAACAACGTACTTATTTTTCGAATATATATGCTTAATATTATACATTTATATAATTTTATATATGCTACGTTAATCTTATAATCACTATGTGTGTCATTAAAAATTTTAATTTTTATATACAATATTTATTTAAAAATACATATTCCTATAGTAAAATAAATTTTTATTGACTTAAAATTTGTTTTTTCTTATTTTAATAATATCAAAATGTTATTTTTCAATACAACTCACGATGTATTTATAAGTAATGAATGATATACTTTCGTAAAAACTGGTACTAATTGAAGAATTAAATTTATATTTTAATGAAGTAAAAAAATAAATATTTAAATAGCATAAAAAAGTACTTTTAAGAAATATATTTTGTGATTTAATATGTATATTGTTGGAGACCATTATTATAATGTATAAAGATAAAGATTTGTAGGGGAAATGGAGAATTCCCGCTCGATGCGATTTCGGATAGCACCATAATCTGAAAGCCCGTGCAAAAACAAATAAAAAAAAGGTGCCAATTGTCTCGACGGGACAAGGTGGATCCCGGGGTCACTCTGTCCGAAGACACGATATCATCTGCGAGAGCTATCCCGCGCACGTCGCATGACTGATTCGGGTAATACAATTATTTATTTAGATAATGTAAATTAGGCTCTTTCCTTCTTACCGGCGAAGGAGTTTTTTCCACCCCTGGTAATGGTTAGGATTTAACAAATAAATAAAATTAAGTAGAATCAAACAACAATAACTTTTTAATTTTCTCTCCTCTAATCCCTCTTCACTTAAGAATTCATGCATAAGATAAGTAGTATAAAAAGTGCTATATATATAATATGCACACATTTAATAAACTACAGTAAGAGTACGTGTAAAATACAGTTCAAACTGATTAACTTTCAAAGATTAACTGAATAACCTTTTTTTAAAAAAAAAATAGAGAGCATTAAATTATTCAGACAAACAAAAAACGAGGACTTCTTTAAGTATGATTTTTTATTATTTATTATTATTTTTCCGTTGAATATTTAATATTTTTAAGATTTTATTATTTTATATATATAATGAATATTCCATAAAAAGTATATAATAGTAAGTAGTGAATTATGCACAAACAGCAGTATAGCGACTAAAAAAGGATTATGTGCACTTTTAAAATTAAATGGAAATAATAATTATTCTAAGCAATAAAATTGCAATTTCCAAAAAAGATGTTCTGAAAATATATGTGTTCATTAAAATTATCTAAGCCGATAATTTAATTTATCTGTTAGGATTGTTTGCAATTGAAAAAAACATGATAGTTGATCAAAACAGTGACCTATAAAAGAATACATAACAATAAAATTGAAATAAAAATTTTCCTAAACAACGAAAATACATCTTACATACAACTTAGAAGTACGAAAAAACTACTCATAATGTTCCTTTTCGCCTTTTCCTTCGTATTTTTTAAACTTACTTTTCTTGTATTAAATTTTAACTAATACTCAATATGAGGCTATCAATATTTACGTTGTATTTGTGTAATTACATTAATGCTCATAAAAAATACCATATACATTAAAAAATATTTAATTGTATTTCATTACAAGTTGTATGTGTGTATAACGAACAATTCGTAATCATTTTATGAAATTATCATACATCCCTTTATAAATATATAGGGAGACAAATAAAATCATCTTATTTAGGTTTACATGATTTTTCGATGTAGTTCATTTTATTCCCAGTTACAGCTATAAATAAGTAGGCAAAACAATTAATATTGAAGTGATCTACTTATAATAAATCTTAAACTTTCTATTGTTGTCGTATCGATGTATTGACTAGATTGAATCAATTAAACAAAAGTAATTTACTCATATATCTCAAGTATTACATATTCATTACCATTATGCAGATGTAAATACTATTACTTTTCATCTAATGTGCCGCATTATCTCAAATTAAATTAACAGGCAATAAGCTTAATTAAAATTAAACATAGAGAAAAGTAAAGTTGTCAATATTAAAAAGTAATTAAAATACTTTATCATTAATAACACATTGTCAATGTCAATTGTCCAATAATTCTATTATTTCATTCGTTTACATCATATATTTTTATAAAAATAATCTGATGATAAAAATATTGTTTTATATTAATGTAGGATCTAATAATTACAGCAGCACATAAAAATTAATGACCAACAACAAAATTTTCTAATAACAAAATATGTTTGCAGATTATGTCATTTTTACATCATTTTCATGTCAAGACATAACAAATTAAAAAGACTAGGTAAAATAAACATTTTATAATACATTAACTCGTAAAAAAGCAGAGTTTAAACGTCTTCGAAAAACTTGTATAGCCGATAGAATGTATTGCATTCTTCTATTTATAGAAGAAGATGCTATGCTATCATCTTTTTACGGTTATGTATATATCTCTATTTCCCCGACGCGTATTTATACTGATCGGCATCGTCATTAAAAGCGTTTCCGCTGTAATATCGATGCACTTATATATAAAAATTAAACTGTATAATTTTTCAAGAGACCCGCACCAGTCTGTTAGATTATTATTAATATTGATTATAGTTTTTAACACCAACGTAAATACATTTCTCCACGTACTGCGTGTTATTATTGCCTTTGCCTCTCATCTTCGTTGTTTTCACCAATCCCGTCAACGTCGTTTTTATTATTCCCACTATGTTGAAAAAAATGTTGTAATAAAAAGAAAATAAAAGAAAAATATCAGAAAGATATTAAAATTAAAAAAAGTCTCGTCTTGTGGAGATATCCGCCAGGCGAGGATCATTAGAGCCACAGTCGATTATAAAAGAAAAAAAATGAGGAAAACAGATGAATAAAAACTGCTTAAATATCTTGCACCTGGAGTTTTGCGCCATTGAATTTGGGCTTCGAAGGCGAACTGTACGAAACGAAAAACAGACTCAACTCGCAAAATGTCAGGCATCTGGATTCTCAAAAAAAAAAGATTTAGACATAACGGCATTCGCGAAGGTGATTCGGTAAATAAGAAGAAGAGAAGGGCCTCGCGAAAGAAAGAGCGAACGCGCCTCCCCTCGAGTCGGTCGGTCAAAGATTTTAAAATTAAGGAACAACGCAATTCCTTGGAGATAATCCTTTCGCCGACGACACCACGTCCTGTAAGAAAAAAAAAATGGGACTGTACCGATGGAAGTTTTTTGAAAAAGACTTCGGTAATTTTACAAAAGTTGTATTTAAATATTTTCTTTTTAACGTAGTCGATTTCGAAAAAGTAAATTGTAGTAACACTGTCGATAAACACGCGTCATAAATGAATTACAAGCTCTATTGTAGAGACTGCAGAAATACCGAACTGCGGACCTAAAGTCACGCCTGATAAGTCAATCGAGTACTACATTCACGATTACTTAACCATTAACTGACACGTTTGGGAAATAAACTTGTGAACTAGATGAATTCGTCTGAAAGACCTTGTTAAAAAGCGAATTGAAGTTGTGTTGTATTAAATAAATGAATTGGACTTGTGTTCTATTTAATAAACAAATTGGACTTGTATTATATTAAATAAATGAATTGGAGTTGTATTGTATTAAATAAACGAATTGAAATGTGTTATATTTAATAACTTTCTCTTTTTTAATCTGAATTGAAATTATATAGCCGTAAAAGGATAAAATTATCATTACATTGAGCAAATTTAAAGCATATTACTAGAATAGGTTTATATAAAATGTTATAATAATATCGACATAAATAAGTCATCGTGATGTTAAACAATTGAATACGAAAAATAAAATGTAACTAGGTTTGAAAGAGAGAAAGCGAGAGATGCAGATGAAAAACCAATAAAAACGAAGTCGTAAGAGAAATAGCAAGTTGAATAAAGAATTGAATTTATATTAGCTAACATTGATAAATTATCTGATAAGATAAAAAAGACGCTCAAGATTCTTGGTTACCAAGGGGGGGGGGGAAAGAAAGAGCGCACTGACTCTTTTATCTCGCCAATAGAGCATTCACGATAGTCTCGCGTCTTGTTGTACGACTACAAAAGAAGACGATGCCTTTCGCGTGGTCGACATTCGCTTGCATAATTGCTCCAAAGACAATTGAGACACGAGACCGCTCCTCGGGGGTAAGCGTCACAACCTACTACCCTTAGCATACGCGGACATTAATTACTCATGAGGAAACAATAACACGGCGCTCACCTGAAAACAGTACCGACACCGCCTCTGACCAACCATTATCGCATTCCACATATTATTTGTTGCTTTAATTTTTATCACACATACTAATTTCATTATCTAACTTTTATTAAATCTAATATTAATCTAACATTAATATTTGGGACGTGACACAAGTGCATTTGTACACTATTATTTTTTTTCCTTTGTGGAAAGAAAATATTGATTAAAAAATTGTGTATCAAAATTTTATAGGCATTTTCACATGACAATCTTTCTTTATGAAATATAGATATAATTAATGCTCCTTCATTTTTTTCTCATTTTGCTTTTGTATCATTACTCTTACCAGTGATAATCTAATCTATTTCCACTACATATTTGAAAAAAAAATAATATTATATAATGATCAGTTTGAATGTATATGTTTACACTTTTCTTTTCTCCGTAGCTTTCGCATCTAATAAACTAGCTATTCAATATTAAATTATATATATATTCATTTGCTATTATTTATAAACTCCGAAAATCATAGCTTATGTTAATTAGACCTCTCACGTAATAACCATTGAACTATTTATTAATGTTTACAGTATATGATAAAGCTAATTATTACGTTTGTAATTAAAGAACGTTACTTTCACCATATTTATTATTATTATTATTATGTTTTTGTTTTTGTTACTGTTACTACTATTACTTGGATTACAATAATTATGACGACTACGACGATTGTTAAAATTATTGAATTCTTGGTTAATTTTTTTATTCAATTTTAATTTTAACATATGATTCCACTATCAGATAAGCGTTTAAATATTTCGAAATTATGTTATTTATTTTATGAAAGGTTGAGGAATTGTCTTATTTAAAATTAACTAAAAGAACTCTTTTTTTATATAAGTGTACATAAATATTAATATGTAGAAATAAGGGTAGATGAATTGTAAGTATATTCTAAGAGACTGTCAAGCCTTAGTCAAATTAGTCAAAGATCATTACATTGCAACAAATTAATGATTCAACAATATTTTCATTTCGTTACCCTACCCTCAATTATCGACCAATCTGACATAATTTTTTCACAGTTTAAGAAAAATAATTATTTGTTTAAACTATTATCGTTACTAAAATACGGTAAACATTTCATAAGATAAATGTCGATAGTTATCAGTTAAATGTTTTATAAAATAAATATTTCAATTTATTATAAATTTTTAAATGTATTTATAATGAAATAAAATAATGCAGATACGCACAGGTTTTTATAACATGAATAAAAATGAAGTGTAAGCTAGTGTTATTTTCAATTATTTTCAAATTGTGTTTTATTTGTATATATGTTAACAAATTTATGCACGCTTAGAATGAAGAACTAATAATCATATATCAAGAGTCTCGAAAGTTTTAGATGTATAGAATGCTCGTAGGAAAAATCTTTAATGCGGTGAAGAAACTTATTAGTATTCAATATTCTATTTGAAAACAAGGTCTTTTAAATATTTGCCCAGCTCAGTGTCACCCAAGTAAGCTCGCGATACGTAGTAATTAAAATCAGTTACTGTGAGCAATTAAATTTTAAACAACTAGAGAGAAAAAATTATGGATTGTGCGAGTCGAATGTTTGGGTCTCGTGAATCGGGATTTGCACTTGCGAAAGAGATAGAGAAAGTGGGTAAAAGTCATAGGATAAATTGCTTGTTTGCGTATACTATCAGGAAGACGGCACTAGATCACCTACAGGATTCTTATAAAGAGAAACTAAGCTAACAAAGAGGGAGGGTCCCTTGTAGAAGGGCCTTGTAGAAAGTGAAGGTCACTATATAAGGGAAAAAAATTTGCAGGCTTGTGAGCACCGATGTAACATCGCTGACTCCGTGTAATCACGAATCCACGTCATAGCTTTCAGCTACCTAATTTATTGACAACAATGGAGCTGCTTTCCGACATACCGATCCACAATTCCATAAGAGCATTAAGTTCACTAATATCAGGTGAGAGACTCTCGAGCGGCGAACAACTCATTTTTTTCAATTTTGTAATGTCTGGTGTTTTATTTACGTATCCTCTCTAGTATCCGAAAAAATAATACATATATATTATAATAAAGTATCATTTAATATTTACTTTTTTTATTTCAAATCTTTCCATACTCATTATTGATTTATAAGGAGTTAAGATGTTTTTATCATATAACTATTTTAAATATATTTAGTTTTATATAAAAATAAATATATTTAAAAAATTACTTTTATAAGAAACCAGAAAAAAGTTTTATTTTTTATGTTTAACCAATAATTTTTGAGTTCGCATTAAAATTATTCTATTTATAATATGGTCTTTTTATAACTATCAATGAAATATTAACGTTGAAATAATAAAAATAAATTTATATAGACAAGTATATGCATGACAGTGCTCAAAAATTATGGAAATAATCCAAATGACATTTTAAAATAAAAAAGAAATATTATAAAAATTAAGATTTATACGATTTGCAGTAAAAAAAAATGTAAAACAAAGTTAATAATATATATTCTTTTTATATTGAAATACATAGAAAATTACAAAAATTTACATTAATTATGTTATGGATAGAAACGTAATACCAGAACGTAAAAAAAAGAAGACAAGGATCCTGATGGTAGTCTTCCAAGCTTTGCAATCCCCGTTTAACATTTGTAAAATAAGACGTGAATCTGTAAAGTTATGAATAAGTTAGACAATTCAATATTTTAACCTTTTTTTAAGATAAATATCACAAACAGTAAATATAAGGCCTCGATAAGAATTGTCAAAAAAAAATGTCAAATGCGAGTGCTTAATGTGTCCGGCGAGTGGACATACCGTTCGGCAAGAGCACAAGCAGCAGAGAACAAAAAGGGACCGTAACCACGTGTGTAGACATGACCCTTTCTGTACAGAAACCCAGACATTCGAAAATGTCTTTTTTCAATGAGATATGTAAGAACAATCACCCGACCTTACAGAAGAAAATGACATTTGATTACGAGATATGATATTATAATATACTAACTATTTTAAATTATTATTATATATTAATTTTAATTGAAATATATTAAATGTTAAAATTATATTCTGTTGTATTATTCAGGCTTATCGTAAACTTTATATTATTTGCGAAATTAATGTCATTTATTTCTTAAAGGCATGAATTATTTTTCGCGTGTTTCCCAGGAATGAAGTTCCTTTGAAGCTCGGCTAAAATTTGAGTTCGTTTGAGAATAATCCCTGTATTCCTGTAAGAGGGAACGCAGGCAGGCGGTCTCTCGCTAAATCATTCCCACACTAATCAAAATAATATTACGAGGTTAGTCCCGATAGCGAATGCGCTCATTGCTTCAGAGAAGAACTGGTCCCTATATTATTAATAATAATAATTTGCAAATGTGAAATATCCGAAAAGGTTATCTCTTCCCTCGAATCTGAAACTAATTTAAATCAACTTTAGAATAATCGAATGAATAAATAAAGGAAATTATTGTAAAAAAGTGCTCTATGAAAAGAAATTTTATACGTGTGTTACCCCTTATTATAAACTCGTATAATACAGATATATAAAACGAAAAAATTAAAATTCAATTTACAATCATTCTCCTACTTCATCAGGAAAAATAAAAAACTGAACCTTCAAAAAAAAATTATTCCCTCTAATCAAATAACTAACATCACATTAATGACCTGAACAATTTATTTATATATTATTATAGATTTATCTAATTTATGTATTAATTTAGAATTTACAAATAAAAAAATTGAGGAATAAAGAATTTTTTGTGGTTTCTTTTTCATTAAAAAAAAATTTATTGAAAAGAGAAGAAAATTATGTTATTATAAATGGTAGGCAATCAATTAATATAAGAATATCAATTGATTCTTATTATTGTATAGTATTGGCAATGAATTATTTCCAAATGGCTCGAAAAGTCAAAAAAGTAATCGAAAGAGGTAAATGTTCTCAAAATAAAATTGAATTGCCATTAAATTTAAATTGAATTAGCATTATCACAAAGCCTAACATATAAGATTTAAATTTTATAACTATTTTACATAAAATGATTTTTTATTTTTGTTATATTCCAAACATGAAATAAGAAACTTCGTGAATGATATTTATATCTAAATTGAAATATTAAATATAATTCTTTGAAATTTTAATACGAATGTTTTATTACAATATATTTAGACAAATTTGAAAGTTCGTCGAATCTGAAGAAAGGGTCCCACTAAAATAAATACATAATAGTTATGGAAATAATTTAAGATTATTTTTTATTTATCTATTACGCTCCTGACATAAAAAAATCTTCTCCCAGTGCGAGAAGGAAAAGCTCTTTAAAATTATTGACATTCACTTAAAGTAATAACCTAGACGCACACGTTAAAGTCCTTCGACCTTTTTTTGATTGACAGACCTTGATTGAGTCGCCGACGTAACTTCGAAGATCTTGATTTTACCGAGTTGCGACTTACTTCAGAGAACGATTTTGGCTTCTTCTGACGACACGCCATATACGATCTTGCGTCGTTTTCCTAACATTATATTCGTATATATTATTCTGTCCCGTAACCTGATACGGTTTTCTTTAACGTCTTAATCATTCGATTGTTTATGTTAATCAACTTATATTATTGAATATCATAAACCAAATTTGGCGCCACACATTCGCATGGGACCTTAACGGACTTCGGCCCCAAATAATAATTAAAGTAAAATAAAAATATTTTACCGCCTTTATGCATTATTCTATAAATAATAATAAAAATGTCTATAAGAAAGGCTATATTTTACCTGAAGTGTTTGAGGAAAACAATGAATTTACGTTTTCCGGCTTACCTGTAACATAAATAAATATTAAATTATAGACGCGATTTAAAAAAAATTAATTTACTTAGTAGAAATAACTAACATTAGTGATTAATGGCTATAAAAACTAAATAATAATAAAACTTCATATCGATACGATATTTTTTTAATATTATTTTAAAAATTTTTATAAGTATAAATTTATGACATGTTTATTAAATCTTCTAAAGAAAATTTCAATATGTTTTTAATATATCAAAATTTTTTATAATTTTATTAATTTTATAGATTCTTAATGTTTTGGAAGTAGGAATATTATCAATCATTTTATTATTCCCTGAAAGATTAACAAGTTCAGATGAACACGTTGTATAAATAAAATTCAACGTTTCAGTAGTTAAAGAATAAAAAGATTTCTTTATTAATTAAGTTGTGGGCATAAAGAACTTTCGGCCAGTGAGAGGAGGGAAAACCTTTTATCGATTATTAACGCAAAATTAAATTAAATAATCCGATGAACGATATCGTAAATAGGATCCTTCACGCAAAGACAGTTCTCTAATCTGATTGCTTTATCAAGTATGTGGAACGGACTGTAAAAATATTACCCCACTGGCACAAGGTGAACATTAGGTAATTATATGGCCACCTTGTGTCAGCGAGAAATCGGCGATGTAGCTTTGAGCTCTCGGATTTACCAAGCCCATCTCACTTCTGAGAACAGATCTTTACGTAGGAAACGTTGTAGACGATATACTCCCGTCAACCTAACTCTAAACCTTGATTTCTTGCACTTTATAATTGTTCGATGTAGGTATGAGTTCACTGTCTTCAGCACTACAAAAATTTAAAATTTACAGAAAAAAGAAAACTTAACGAAAATCACGACTGTAAATATTATTAGTAAAAATTCAATTGTTGTTTTACTTTACTTTTCCTCCCTTTTCTGCAATTCATTCGAACAGATATAAAATATTCGTATAAATACATCCTACAATAAAAATTATATTATAAGATCCAAAGATCCAAATACCGCGGTTTGTAATTACAATCGAGATAATATTACATACATTAAAAAGATAAGGTAATTTCAAAACATTTTGTTTTTAATTGAATTATTCCATTACGCGAATTTATTTGTAAGTAATAAATAAAGAACTTACATCATTTTTTTGTGAATTAATTTTTCCCTTTTTTATCGAGACCAACAACTGAAAATAATAATTATTTAAATACTATAAATGTTATTATTTTCTCAACAACCTTGTATTAGTTACTAAATTCAAATAAAATAAAAATACTTGATTCATTAAAGTTTAATATTACTTATTACAACATAAAACTACAACAAATTTTATAATTATTAAAACTTATAATTTCAATTAAGAATTAATAAACTTTTTTAGAAATAATTTTAAAAAACTCATTCGAATGGCCAATACTTTCTTATATTCACGTTTGCGGCACGTGCCAACAAATACATGTCCACTCACAAATTTATTCAAGCTTTCTAAGTTTATAACTCTACAGCCATTATCATTATCAATAATAGAATACAAAAAAATAGAAATGAAATCGAGATATAAATAAAATAAAAATAATTGAAGTTTGGTAGAATTAATTTGATTTTTCTTTTGTTATATACCTTATACCTTATACCATATGCTTTGTACCTTTATATTTGTATTTGTGGTATAATAATAGTAGTACTAATACGCATTGTATGAATTATTACTGCTCTAGATGGATGAAGGAAAGATAGAAAGATTCGAACGAAGGACGTAAATCGAGAAGCAGACAGTGAGACAGCGAAAAAATGATAGCAGTAGCAGTAGCAGTAGCAGTAGCAGTAATAGTAGTAGTATGAGTAGTAGCAGTAGATTCGATGTACTGGGGCAAAGCCCTGCTCGATGTCAGCGACAACCCGACTGAAATCAGCCGAGCTTCCTTGTTCTCCTTCCTGCTGTGCACCACTCGCCCTACCTTCTACTTCATCTTTGAGATCCAGATTCTTCGGTCACTAGAATTTCTACATGAAGTGCGCGCGCATTGGTTCTCGGCAAATTACATCGTACATTGAGATCTCATTTTGTTTTTAATCGGGAGAATTCGCGGAATAAATGCTTAGAGGACGAAGTTGAATTCAGTTAGCATTGAAAATTCTGATGCAATGAAACGCGATCATAAGAGGCGAAAGGTTGGGGCGGCGAGGGGGGAGAAAATGAATCGAAAGAATAAATGTTATAGGTTATTAGGAATCGCTAAAGAGAAAAACCTACGAAAACAAGTGTATAAACATGGCAGTGCCCTTTCAAGTGCTCGGATGCATCGTCCGATGTAACTGTAGTTTTCTGTATGCCATATGAAATTTATAGGTGTTGCAGAAAATGTCGATCGAACTGTGGCGACAATGAATTTTCGTGCTACCGCCTTCAGAGACGCACATTCTCTCTCTGACGCCACGCGCATCCGAAACCCTTATCCCTCCTCCCTCCGCCTTGCCGGGGGAAGGGATTTACAGTTTTCCTTCTGTGTAAGGTCAATGTTCGAGGCCCGGAGCCGGACGTCTCGAAGTATTCTGCCACCCAAGGGCGACATAGTCGTCAGTCCTGTTCAAGCAACCACCGAGAGAGCTTACCTAGAATCAAGGGACCATTTTCACATTCGGTAGAAAGCATTGCTGAAGCAATGTCTCGTCCTATTCAGATAGTCAAGATGTTGACGTCAAGATCACGAGATTAACATCTCATCATGTTCAGAACTGTAGTAGACGATGCCGACATCGCTAACAACCCCCTCCCCCCTCAACAGCAAAATAACCGAAGCTCCATTAGTGCCAAAGCTCCTGACATCCCTTCCAAATGATGCTACCTACGCTTGCGAGCGTTGACGACACAACTCGTGACATTACCTCTACCCTATCACTTCAATAACGTTTGCCGACTTAGCCATTACCGCTGCCGACGCTTCAGAGTCAGACGATATCCCCTTTCAACGCCGATTAACTGCAACCCCGTAAGGAAACGCTGCTACTTTTCATCGCCGGGACAATGCCATCGTCACCGCTACCGCCTTCGCTATACATCAAAACATCGCATTCAGTCGACGCATAACCATCCATTCCCCAAGTAGCCCACGACTCCGTAACCGTGCCAAAAAATCAACGGACGACAACTAATGTTTATGTTAACTTAACTGATACTGTAAAAAGAAAATTTTAGTTCATTCAATATATTATATTATTACAAAACATAATATAAATTGAAAGCAATACAGCATCCATAATATTGTAATAATATTGTACCTAGTTAATTAATTGAAATAGTTAAAAAACTGAAGAAATTCGAATACAATTGAGCAATATTGAAAAATGTTTAATTAACAAAATTTATGTTTTCTTTAATTAAATAATTAAAAATTTCATAATAAATTACTTGCTATATTGATAAAAGATTTAAAAATATTTGTAAGTTCAATTTTAAATAAAAAACAATCGGTATAGCTGTAATTAATTATATACATATACATTAATATATATTAACGAGTATGCTTTAGTTACCGTGGACATTAATATGCTGGAGAAAATTTCTTGTAATTGATCGCTAATATTATAATGCTACTTATTTATAATATTATTGGAATTGAATTGGCTTGTTGGTAATATATATGAACATTGAATAGTATACAATTGACATTTTCAGATCATTGCTATCTCTGTCGATATTAACAGTAACTTAATATTCGATGTGTTATTGTTATTTAGTAATAGGTGAAGTAGAGCTTTTATAACCAAGGTTTGCTACATGAGTGAAACCTACAATTATATTTTTTAAATTGTCAATCCGATAAGAAAAAAAAGTAAAAAAGATATGATTCGATAGACAGACTGACAGAATAGAATATAAAAGAAGGAAGTTAGTATAGCGAAAGTTCGTTACCTCCATGTTGATAAATTTCTGAATAGAAAATTAAACAAAATTACATTGACTAACAAAATCAAGCACATAGATCATGCTGATTGACTAAATTAGCCACCTACACATTCCGCAAAAACCAGGTGCCATAGTTGCAGAATAGAATTGATACCATAGTCGTAAACCTTCCTTGAGTTAATTTGGCTGTGAACATTTCTATTGTGAATCAATCAATTAAGATGATCAATACAAAATTAATTCTCTATCATACAAACCAAGATATAACATTCAATTTATACTATTGGGAAAAATTTTATATTAAGTTATATTTATAGGATTCGGAAATAAAATAAAAATATTAAAATCAATATAAAATGAAAAATTTTGCTTCATTTATATGAAGCGTAAGACTAATGTATGTTCACATTGTCAAGCGTATTATCAACAAAATTATCAGCATTATCAGAGAAATTTAAGAAATAAATTGTTGTATAATGGACGGGAATGGGGTTAAAATCACGAAATCCTAGAAATGCGGATAAGGCATTAATCCCGGGAGTTAGAAAATTAAGTCATTTTTGGTTGACTTCGATACTGGTAAACAGCTGTGAACAATCGTGATTGGGTGGTCATGATGTGCGGTGATTACTATAGAGTGAAGCTGAGAAAAGCAGTTGCATCAACAGCAGTATTATGGAGCGACGACACCGGTGTTGGCCGTGGCGCATACAGACATGAGCGGAGTTTCGTGACGTTTAATCTCGCGTCAGCTACTGCTGACACAGTCGGGTGCGACAAAGGACGAGTTTGTGGGAATAGGTTGGGTCAACAGTTCAGGTGTCGTAGAAGCGAAGAAATTAGAAGGTAGAACAAGTGACCACGTGGAAGGTTCGAGAAAGTAGAAGGGGACGGTTAAGAATCCATTTACCCTATAGAGCAGCTTGACGGTAAGCCAGTCGTTTCAATTTTGCGTGGGGAGTCTATGCTTTAATGTCGATCAGGTTCTCATAATTTTATTATTTTTCTTCCTCTCGTAATGCTCTCGAATTGTTAATTGAGATATTCATCTGAAAAGATTCTCAGAACACGACTATCAATTTTAAATCAAGCTTTTCATTACATTTTCTTAAATTTTTCATTTTTAGCTCATCAATCGTCAAGTAATAATCTGTTAATTTAAGACATGAAATAGGTGTAAAGCGTATTTTACCTTAATCTTGACCATTTTATTTTTACTTCTATATTTCTTCACCTCCTTCCATTAAATACATAAAATATTCAATACATAAGAACTGACATAAATAAAATTACAAAAAGTAAGTAAAAACAAAATGCCCAAAGTGTCTGCTCATTCTTTCCACGAAGAAAGATCACTAAGATTTTATGAATCAACTGATACAATTTATATTCCGCAAACTTTTTATTATTTATACAATGTCCATAAATCATTTTTAAATAATAAAAAAAAAGTAATATTTCTTGATTTCTTAATTTATTTAACCTATCTCCCTAACTCACGAATATCTTTTTCGTTAATTTTCTTATAATAAAATTATATTTATTTTCTACGAAAACGTTTTAGTGAATTGATTAATTATTTCTTTGTTTCCTATGCATATTATTGTGCGTAAATATAGACGCGTGAAATTCTTAAATTTTTTTCGTTCTAAAAACTTTTAAGAACCAAATGCTTGAACAATTCTCGACCGTAACTGAGAATAACATGGTTCTATCGATACCATGGTTTAATACGATCGCATATAAGCATAGCGGAAGCATTCACTAATATGGCCGATATTTAATAGCCATTTAAATAGATTTGGAATAATGTTTATAATTCTATGGAAATATTTTAATTTCATGTAAAATTCAATATCTCTGCCTTTTTGATATGACAACAAGCATCCAAATTATGTACTCTCATCAGTTAAGAAAAAAATATTGTAATTAATTATACATCAATTTAAAAATAAATCTCGTTTATTTTGAAATCGACTTGTACATATTTTTATTTCGACGTTAAGCATCAGATAATTAATACTTGGTAAAATAATTTTATCTAAAACATTTGATTGATTATTTAATTAAAAATGATGCCCAAGTCAACCGATTAATTAAAAATATGTTTGCTGGTATTTTATGAGATTAAGATTCTTTTTCTTGAAAATCTATATTATCGAACCGTATAAATAGTTAATAATTATATATATTTATGTATATATGCATGTTTTTTTAATGGTAATTGAATAGTAAAAGCTGAAAATGATTACAGAAGTAGGAAAATTAACAAGTATTTATTGGTTACTTTAGCAGACAAAATATTAACAAAAAAGTTATTAAGATTTTTTTTAAAGACACATTAATAAATAGTCTAATAGTCACATTCTAATAGTCCATAGTACAGATCTAGTGCATTCAACTATATTCTCATATATATAATTTGTATATCTCTTTATTTTTAAATACATCCCGATAGTCCTGCGGTACAACTTCGGCAAATATAAATGTAATTCAGCATGAAAGAAAGACGAACATAGATTGACAGTTAATCTACGGTATCTTCCACCTAAGTATAAGCTACAAAACAGATCAGAAACGTCAGTGATCATCCGACACGCTTGTCTACATAAAGTTCCCTCCGTATACTTTCCAAAATTTATAATAGTAATTCCATTTGTTCATAATGTTTTTCAGTAGTTAATTTTCTTAGATCAGAAAAATTATTCAACAGTTCTTTCAGCGTATCATATTTCAGTTTAGATCATTAAAATTGCTTTCATTTAAACGTTCATTATATTCCAAGGTTCATGATTTCGAAGCACACTGTACATTTGAGTCAAGAATAAATCTTGATTATGCAAATACATTAGCGAGAGGAGTACAGCTGATCGCTTAACGTATAACTATTTTACAGTCGATTCCGAATATCCGAAGTTACCGTAGTGGGTAGGACACCATTCGTAGATCATTGAAAGCATCCTAAGATTTTCATCGATTCTTATGGATTTGCGACTAGTATTAATCGATTCTATCAAAATAACTAGAGTATTCCTAACTGTTTGAGACCATCGTCCTCGCTTTTCGACTATTTAACCTTAGCATTAAGACTCGCTTTGTACATAGTAATGTAATTCGCAATAATTCGCGGTAACGTATCGTCTTTCATGAGCTACCTTAGAAGAGGGGAGATGCAAGTTTTTAGTTGCAAAATATATAGTTGGTTGTCCTCTAACCTTCGTAAGGCAAGCAATGTGATTACCTCCGCATTGCTACTTAATAGAGGAAATATAAACTGACAATCACGATACGATTAATTCCTTTATCCGCGGATAAAGCCTGAAATTAAAGAATGAAGTAAGGAGTTTGTGTATGCTTATTCCAACGGAAGGCGACTGCCAATACGAGGCGTCTGCGGAGATACACTGGCTCTGACGACCTGGTTGAAGGGATTGGGAACTGGGAGGGGGGCACCAGGTCAGCCCTCCTCCCTCATCTCTGCGGGGACCGTTAAACTAAGTCGAATTCAGCGGTGAAATAGGTATTTTAGTTATAAACGCCTGGACAATCGCGTGCGTTAAATACGAAGCGAGATTTTTCATCCTTCAATAGAGACGCAGGTTTTTTATGCCTCGTAGGAAGAGGAACTTAAATAAACCAAATTCTTTTATTAGCGAAAATTCAAAGTGTTAATTATTTGCCAGCAACCTAATCCTTAACCCCTTCCAGAATAATAATAATAATAATAATAATAATTAAAATTAAGACTGCAACACTAACTAATGAAACAAAAATTAATAAATAAATTAATTATTTAGTTGATTCAATATAATATATATAACAATAATTAGTTTACATGTACATTTTTTTCAAATAATATTTTTTTCATTTAACTTCCCGTTCGATAAAATACCGTCACAAAATTAAATTATAACCTTCTTAATCCGTTATATTTATTAACAATTAGAAAAATTTCGAAAAACAAAGAATAACTGTAAAATAATATATATTTAATATACTTTCAACTTCAAATATTATAATACAAATAAATATAATGTGCAGAAAAACAAGATGTAAATATCTATTAATTTTGTTAAATTTAATAAATATTCGAAAAAAAAGCAACAAATATGTATTCTTGTACTTTTTTTTTATACAAAAAATTAGCATTCACGGGACTTTTGTTAAATTCTAAAAATTATTAACATTCAACCTTATACATTTTTTTTTATTTTTAGATTATTTTTATGATATTTGAATTGAACAGGAGGTATGTAGTAATACACTTTTTTACTTTAACTTATTGCGTGAACTTTGCCAAATATAAATTTATTTAATATATTCAGTTTCGATTGCGAATCCCGAAAGTCTTGCCAAATCTCGTCCATTGTCGTACCACTAATACTGGATAAAAAAAATACCCTTTGCCTTTCTCTCATTCAAATAACAAAATATTTTCCTTGAAACAATGCCGCGAATGCCTCTTATTAATGAGCAGTTAATAACCAGATTTGCGTATTTTCCGAATCGCAATTCTTCAAATTTCACTAATTATTGGATGATTAGATTGCCCAAAACCAGTTTTCTTTTGAAATCACATTGTCGTCTCTATCATTATTGCAACAATGGATTTGAAATGCATGCATAAAAGCAAAAATTACATTAGCATAGAATTTCCATCGATCTAATGATACGATTTTGGAAAGTTAGCATATGCTTATGAATATTAATATACATTATGGCCAACATTTATGATCGATTCTCCGATCTCTATACATTAATAAAATCAGTAAATTGCTGGTATAAAATATGTTAACTCATAAATCGATGATTAGCGAATATACATCTATTCAAATTTTATTGTAATAATGCGATTTTAATTTTATAATGTGTTTACCTTTAAAAGAAACTGTATATCGTTTTTTAAACATAAATTTATTTTATAGTAAAAAGTTAATAATCTATTATAAACTACATTTTGAGAAAATTCTCTTTTTGTATAACTACGTAAAATTAGGTTATCCTCTCTTTTTCTCTCTCACTCTTTTATTCTCTTTCTCTCTTTGTATATATCTTTTTCTTTCATACTTACGAAGAAGAAAAGAAAATCGAGTGGAAGACATAGCGTAATACTTTAGACACTTTTAATGTAACTCATAAACCCTTCGTACATTATTTCCAGGTATAATATATATATATATATATACATAAATATTTTCATAATTTAAATGGCGAACCATTTTTCGTATGATTTATATAATTTACGTTTAGCATTCAATAGAAAATGTTTAATATATGTTTACAGCATTCTATTTTAGTTATATTGTAATTAATATAATTTTAAAATATATCTTTATCTATTTTAATTTGAAACAATTTTTAAAAGTTTTATTTTCTTTATAATATTATAAAAATTGTTTTTAACATTTAATTATCGTACTGAATAATAATCTTGTATTGTAATCCTACACTTCATCATTTATACATGGAAATTTTTTAGTTTTCTTTTAGTTTTTTTTTTTTTAATTTTTGGTAAGAGATTTATTTTTCATATAATTATTATTAACCTGTTTTAGTAATTATTCCATTGGTTGTGTATTGTCAAAGAAATAATAATGTAAATTTAGAGAATATGATGAATGTGCAATAAATTTACATTATTTTCCGAAGTTGAGTTATCTTGGTACTGCGTGCTCATTTATTTACGCTTGAAAGTAAATAAGCAGAGCACTCTATCGTTATTTAGGACAAGAAAATGCACATATCTCTTCTTTGACGATTTGCTGTACTTGAAAATATCAAATCCTAACATTACGTTTCATTTTTTTATATTGTGATGACAAACATTGCACAATTCTGTATATCATTCCTTTTAAGACAATTAATTGAGACCAATGAGTTAGGCACGTGAGGTTGCTCTCATACGAACAAAAGATATGCTACAAAATATCATTCAAAAA